>JAECUM010001253.1:0-148604 GCA_016617855.1 Megalonaias nervosa
TGGTTAACCACAATCTCATAAATAACTGCTCATTTTCTCTTGCAAATTCAACATAAGTTTGTCCAGCTTCATTTTTATAGTTTCTGAATTTTTGCTGATAAGCCTCAGGGACTAACGCATAAACCCTTAAGATGCACTCCTTAACCAAATCATAGTCAGCACTTTGCTGTACTGACAGGGATGCAAAGATATCTCGGGCCTTACCAAAAAGAACACATTGCAATAATTGAGTCCAATGCTTCCTTGGCCATTTCAAATTTTCAGCAACTTTTTCAAAATAAATAAATATTTGTCTACTTCTTTTTCTCTAAAAGGGGGCACGAACCTGATATTTCTTGTAATGTCAAAACTTGAATTTGTATGTGAAGTGGGCTCGTGCTTTTCACTTGCCAGTTCAATTTCTTTCATTTTAATTTGAAAATTCTTTTCATCCTTCTCTTTTTGCATCTGTACGTGCATTTGTTCTTTTTGAAACTCCAACTGCATTTGTTTATCTTTCATCCTCTCCTGTCTCTCTCTCTCCTCTTTCTCAAATTGTAATTTCATTTGTTTATCATTCTCTCTTTCCCGTCTCTCTTTCTCCTTCTCTTCAAATTGCAATTGCAATTAGCTTCTTTTCAAATTGCAACCGCAATTGTTTCTCTCTCTCTTCTAATTGCATGTTTTTCTTTCTCCCTTTCAGCTTCCTTAACTCCAATTCCATCTTGTATTTCATTTATAATTCCATTACTTTTATGTCAGAGTCTGATACTGACTTACTGATTGAAGCCAAAACACTTTTATCAAGAACATTCTTCTCTACCATATATTTAATAAAAATATTTTTAATTTCTTGTTTTGTTAAGGAAGATTTTGCTTCAGAAAGATCGCACTTTCTGGCAAGTTCAAGCAACTCATCTTTTTTCAGACTATCCAACTGCTCCTGAGTAGGAATAGAAAGAAAAATCTCCACTTTTAATGACATTGTGAATGAAAGTCTGTTGTTTTCACTAAAGATTTCAAACAAAATGTAAAATAGTACTTGGGATTTAAAAACTAGGGGAATTTAAATTTTTAGAAAAACAATTTTCTGAAATATTTAGCCAAATTTCATATATCCCAGACGAGCCCCATATTTTCTCTTGTTATGTTTAGGCTCAAACAAATGTAACAAAAGAAAAGAGTGAAGCCAACAAGCTTTGTAAATTTAAAAAAATGATTTATTTCCCTAAAAAACAATGTAAAAATAGGAAATAGGACTTACAGTTTTGTGAATATAATCCAAAATTTAATCCTAGAATTGAAAAATATAAGTCCTATCACTAAACAGTTCTAATTGAATCCAGGTTTGAATCTCGATGAAATTCCAATATGGAGGCGATGACATCAGATGAGGTCGTTATACTATTGGCAACAGATCCTTGATTGAATCACAGTTTATAATGTTTCCGTTTAGAATTCCAGAATAAATTTCCACTAAACGTCTTTGTCCCAGAAGTTTCATAAAGAAATGCACTTGTTTTGTTTTCAAAACAATCTGACATCAACAATTGAAACACCTTGTGCCCAGATGGAACAACGCAGTAAAAGTGCACAGCTGATAGACACATAAGCCTTAACTAATCTTGCTATAAGATTCAATAAAAAAGGTTGTTTACAAATTAGAGCCATCATGCACACAGAACATGACCATGGTAATAGCCAATCATTTTAACTCGATGTTTACAAGATCTATGAACCAGGGCGAGCGAAAAATAGAGCTGAAGTAACAGTACACTCTAATCGGGTCAAGTCAGTTTTCCGAAAAAGAGATTCAAATCCAATGAAAATTATCATTACAATGAAATTTAATGACACAAAAAATCACTTGCCCCAGGCCCATGTCTTAAAACAAATTTCTTTAACCACTGGGGCAACTGGACATTGGTTAACATAAGTACCTGGAGGAAAAACATTGCATTACGTGAAATAATTTGAGAAGTGAATAAACATGAGTCAATTTAATATGATTTTGTTTTTTCACTTTTCGTATTTAAATTACAGCAATTTCAATCTTGTGTAAAAATAATAGTGAAAAATAGGGCCATTTAGGGTATGTGGAATTGGAGTTTGGTCTAATGGAATCTGAGTCAGGGTTAGTAATTTGTCTAAAGTAACTTGCTCTGTGACAGTGTCTGAAAAAAATTCTTTTATCACTGTAAAGTAGTAAAAGATAAGGCCCTATGGAGTCATGGCTTGTAGAATTTTTTTAAGTCACCAAATCTGGACCTGTGTCTGAAATTTCTTTTCTTTTAGCATTGTTATCATTTAGTAATGGTGGTTATATATGATGGCAAATCAGCACTATTGGAACAAAACTGAACATCTTAAAGCCAGGTTGATCTCTGTCAAGTCTGGTCAAATTCTATTCAATAGTTTTTATGAAGTTGTTTTAAGGTCTTCTTATTTACTTATCATAACATGTAACATCTGGTTTCCAATTTTTAGTAACATTTGTCATATCTGAAGAAAGATCGATCATCATCATTGGTACAAACTTGAAAGGTTTTCCTGCCAAAATGATTTCATTTTCAGTGAAATTTAATCAAATTCTGTCGAGTGGCTTTGAGAAAAATGTAACTGAAATGATTGTTACTAGGTTCAGTAATGGTGGCTGTTACTGAATAATGCAAGAAAATAACCTTGGTGATGCCTTAGAATGATTATGTGTAATTGATTTTGTAGATGCATAAGGCATTACCTAGAGTATAGTTTCTTTTTACTAATAGTGACTTAGTAATAGGTATATTCTGTAGGAAGCTCGGATATTTAATGATGTTGACAGGTACTTTATCCTTGGGTTGGGTATGTGTTTGTTTTAGTATTTATAGGATACAAATGCTATGTGTGGGCACAGTGATCCAGAGAACTTGTCAGAAGGTGTCTACTTTAGACAATTTACTACAGCCATAGGGTTGAGTAATAGCTAACTTTACAAAGTGCCATTTACAATGTATCCATACATTAAATGTCTCGTATGGGTGTACCATTTTATTTTTTATTCTTGATATTTGGAATTTCTGTAAATTGTACCCTGTTTTGGGTATGGAAAATAGTCAGTTTGATGTAGTTTACTGTTATAAGATCTTTATACTGAAGTGGAAAATTAATGTATTTTAATGGCTTTGAACAATAATTATAAGTGTGTATTTTTATATGTTATTTTTATATGTTGGTCATGATTCATAGGATGTATACATTTTCTTATTAATGACATTTATTCAATATAATACAATAGCCAGTTTGGTCTGTTTACAGCTGGCAGTGTGGCAGCATAGGGCTGGCAGTGTGGCAGCATTGAGTAGCACAGTGGTTCAACAATCCCCAGGTTATGACCCAAATCAGGGTTGTGAGGACAATCAGGAGTGTTGCAGAGGGTAAATAGGAATTTTTTTCTTTGAGGGTAGCAAAACTTATCAAAATGTGGAAATGGGGTTGTGAGGCTCAGAAAAAGAAATTTCTTTTAGTGTTGTGGCCAAAAGAGGTTGGGAACCACTGGTGTAACAGCATAGGGCTGGTGTGTGGCAGCATAGATGGCAGTATGATAGCATAGCTGGCAGTATGGTAACGAAGTTGATGGCAGTATAGCCTCATAGCTGATAACAGAACAATACTGTGGCATCATAGAAAATGGGATGGAGAATCAAGCGTTCATTCAAAGGAATTTAATTATGAACTGTGTAATTAGACCTTGAATACTGAATTTTGATTGTCAGTGCATACGGTTATATGAACTGTACATTTTTTAATAATATATTGTTATGACTGTATGGTCACAAACATAAGTAACAGAAAAGAAGCAAAACTAAAATGTTTTGTAAAACTTAACAATCAATTTAATTATCAAAGTTATAAAGGAAAAATTGAGAGGGACTTAGTCTTATGAAGTGAATCCAAACTAGTGCTTATAAAGGTCTATGAAAGTCCTAAATGAATGAAAAGTTCCTTATAAATTTCAAAACCGGAAATGTACTGGTCCTCCAAGAACCATGCTGTTGTCAAGATGGCATTGTCCAGAATTCCTTTGAATAATTTATACCAGTTCCAGAATAATATTATAGTTCAAATAATGAGCAGTTTCTATTTCCACTGAATAATCAAAACAAATGTTTTTCCTCTCAAATAATATCTCAGTACAACATAAAACACATCTGCTGATTTACATCAGTAACACAACAAGCGTGAATGACTCCAAAATATCTGAATGAATCTAATTGCTTAATTTTCTTCTTATATACACCATATATTGTGACTGAACTTTGCTATAGACCCCATGTGACAGCATACACTATTGATCTTGTGTCAAATCAAGAATATTCACGTTACCTCGCACAACCAATGTGAAGGTATAGAATTATCCTGGAAATGTAAAAATCCCGTTAGTCGCTGAGAAACTATGCCTTAAGCACCATTTGATTTCTTATTATTAAGATTCTTATTAATAACTGTCAACACATATGTAAACATCTATTTATAAATCCTATGCAATTTGTGTTCTTAACATAACCAGGTCACTCACAGAATTTATAGCACAACATATTCTATACAGTTTACAACCATGAATAAAAATTACGAAAATTAAATAAAATCATGTACCTGGAATTACAAAAATTACAGATATACATAAAACATATTCACAGTATGGTGATATTAGGAGTGAGTATTGCCAGGAAAAATTGTATTGCAATATATTGCAATATGGCATGTCTGTATTGCGATACATATCAATATGTATTGGTCATTGATAGCATTTATGACTTGAATGTTGATTTTGCATATTTTGTACTGAAATAATGAGCAATTTCCATGCATTTAATAAAATATGAAGAAAATGAAACCATCTTGCTTTTAATTCCACCAAAAGACCCAGTAACTGTAATAATCACATCACTTGTTTAGAAAACAATAAATATATCAACATGTGAAAACTTCTACAAGCAAGAAACAAAAATACTGGAAAAGAGTTATAGAATTATTTTGCCTGATTAGAAAGTCTTCAAATCAAAATGATCTAAAGATTCATTTCTTGCAGTACAATCATGACATGGGATAAACACAAGAAAAACTACACATAATCACAAATTATCACATTGATAAATATTCTACTTTGATTAGAAAAATGAATAATATAGTAAATTAATAATATCAGTGATTCCAAACCTTTCTTGGTTTGAACCTGAGAGACCAATTACTTAACAGGCAGCAGAAATAAAATCACAGAAGAACCTAATGTGGCTGACTAGAAACAGTATTTTTGTGACTATCAAAATTAAACTAATAATATAATTTGATCACTGATGTAAACCCCTTGTTTTCATCTATAACTTGGCAACACTGTCAAACTATCAATTTCTCCAATAAAAGAAAGAACACAAAATATTCAATGTGACTAGAAAAAACAAAGTCTTTTACAACTGGACAAAATTGGAAGATGTCAGCTTATTTAGCTGTGTTGAAACAAAGGATAACATTTTTCTAGAGAAACTTGTTCATGTGTCCTAACCCTCTTAAGTGAATCCATCAAAGTCCAGAGTTCATGGTGTTTACAAAGGAGACATTAAGGTATAGTCATGTTCTTCTTCAGAAATAGTAGCATACCAACATTCTTTACACTGATTGCTGCCCTTTGGCTTGAAACAATATCTCCTGCAGTACTGAAGACTCTTTCAGAAGGGACAGATGTTGCTGGTATGCAGAGCAACTCTCCTGCATAACTGGATAACACAGGAAACTGATGTTGATGATCTCGCCACCATTGTAATGGGTTCTGGGCAAGAGAAATGGCCTCCTGATCCTTGTAGCTCTCAATTTCTTCGGTTACTTTTTCAAGAACAGTCTTAGTATTTTTATCCGCTTTCACAACGTATACATCTCCAAAAATGGAAGCAAGACCAGCATTAGTTATCTTTGGAGAAAACGAACTTGCATCTGTTAGAGCAATGCAAACATCAGCAGATGTAGATAAGACAGAAATGGAGTCAACTTTAGCTAATATGGATGAGTCAGAAGCATCTTCATCTGTCTTTGTTCTTTTCATTTGGTGAGATGTAGTTGTGCTGATATCATCAGCTGACAAGGCTGGTAATGCAGGAAGAGGTGGAACATCAGTAGCTGAATCCTGTTGGCATACCTGTTTAACTTTCTTTGGCTGATTCTGTTTGTAAGAAGTGGATGCAGTCAGAGCCAAGCGGTTGAAGACTTCAAGTCAATTGTTGTTAGTCAGAAATGGGAGGTTTTTGAACCTGGGGTCCAGAGCAGTTGCTATCTGGAGGAAATCCTTGTTTCCTTCATATCTGGTCAAAAGATCATTCACAATAGTTGCTTTCATGTATTTCACCAATGTTGAATCACGATCAGATGGTGCCATAAGTGTAGTCAACAGCTGATATTGCAATGGAAGAATGATGGATATGGTGGGTGTTTCTTCTATGCACAACACTGCTGTGATTGTCTGTAGTGGTTTCATACTCGTCAATACTTCTTCAGCATTGCTAATACATGTATCAGTTTCCGACAAGGTACTTGCATCTTTGTTCACACTGCACACCTCTTTGCTGGTTAGGGCAGCATATACAGCTGGTTGTAGTTCCAGAAACCTTTCAATCATGTCAGCTGCTGAGTTCCATCAGGTATTTGAATTAGTGTGTGTTTTGGTAAGTTTTGGAGCTCAATTTTGTCTCTGAGCATTCCTGCAGCAACTGCACTGTGGTGAAAAAAACTGACAATTCTTCTGTTCCTGCCAAGTCTGCTAAAATCATTGATTTTCAGACCTTTCTGGGCAACTAAATTTAAAGTGTGTGCATAGCAACCAATATGTGGGTTGCATCCTGCTTCTGATGCTGCGACAGCCATGTCTGAAGCATTGTCAGTTACCAGTGGAGGATTGGATGGAATTCCCCATTCATTAAAATCTGACAAATAGAACTGCAGCAATATTTACACCTGTGTGACTCTCAGGTAGAACTCGTGTTTGTAGCACATAACTCTAAAGTTTCCAATCAAGAGAAATAAAACATGCAGTTACTGTAACATATGATTCCATTGCTCTGGAAGTCCAACTGTCAGTTGTTAATGCAACTTTAGATGCTAAGTGCAAGCATGCTTTTATATCTTCCTTGACTTGTAAATACATATCTGTGATAATTTTCATAGAGAAGACCTGTCTAGATGGCACAACATATCGTGGATCAAGCACCAATGCCATGTTTAAAAATGCTTTGTTTGATACAACACTGTACAGCCGCAAACCGTGAACGATGAATCTAGCAATGGCACGAGTGATAGCTGTGGACCTTGGTGCTGAAGATTTGTATTTAGTCTGTGCAACTAGCATATCCGCAATCTTTGGTTGTCGATCTGAAACTATATGTACACTTTTTATGGAAAGTACTGATGGATGGTGATGCCGTAAATGAGTCGAGAGGTTTGTTTTACCACCTGTGTGCTTGATTTCAGTTTTGCACATATTACACACAGCGACAGTTTTGTCAATTGTATTAATGCTAAACTCCCTTTTTAGTGAAAAATTATTCCAAACAGAACTCTTTGCTCTTGGGTTCTTCACTAGCTCATACACAGAAGCTGCCATTTTGGTAACTACGTTAAGCCTAATAAAAGACATTGGTGTGCTCAAAGCTAGTTCCGGACAGGCTAATGTTGGTGAAGAAAAAAAAAATTGGTATACTGGTATTACTATACTCGTATCGTGATATACTGTTTCGGGCATTTTGTATCGCAATTTACCGGTATATCGTTACACCCTTAGGTGATAACATATCATTTGGTGAATGATTCTTTTTTCTTTTACATATTCATGGGAGTGTCTAGTTTTGACTTTTGAATTGTGTCATAGTGTGTAAGGCAGTTCATTATTAGAGTATAAGTCTTTGTTGTTGTATCTTTTTATTCGTTGCATTGCTACATTAATTTTCATGGTGAGAGTTTTGAGATTCACATACTTCATATAATACATTTTTTTCATTTGCATACATTGTGTTCGGTGTTTCACTTAATCCAAAGCCATTTGGTTTCTGTCCTGTCACTGTGTCCATATTTGATGGCAGATTGTCATCATTTCTACAATTTTAAATCCTTTCATGTCAGGATGCACTGTACAAAATATGATAAAAATTGAGGCTTTGTGAAAAGTCAAATATAGCATTCGTTGATGGATGCATGATGTACAGAGGATGCAGGGTTATACCATAAATTCAGTTGGCCTTACATTTAGGTGGGTTAAAAATGGTGTTCCACCCATGACTAGCTAACTTAAATGGAATAGCCTTCAAGTCATGGAGTCAGAAGGAGAAAGAGATAGACATATAGAACATTAAATCATTACCGGTTTCTGTTGCTGCCCAAACAATGATGTCCCAGTGCTAGTATTTGTTCCAAATCCTAATCCTGCATTGGCAGTTGGTGTTGTCCCAAATGCCGTTTTGTTTTGCTGACCAAACAGACCTGTAGATTGCTGCTGACCAAAGAGTGAGGTTCCTGTGGAGGTGCCAAATCCAACTAAAGTGACAACATTTTTGTCATTATTACTATTATTATTAAATTTGTCATTATTCATTTGGTAATTGGAAGAATCAAGGCTGAAATTCAATGGAAAAGCTACAATTTTATAACAGGATGAGAAACTTTTCTGCTATTAATATTACATAATTTTACATAATTACCAGTTGCCTTTATAGCAAGAATAAATAAACAAATAAACAATTTCGTGATTATTGTTATTATTATGCTTGTTAATTGCAAAAAAATGATTTAAGACTTAAATTCAACTGAAAAGCTATAATTTTATATTAGAATAAGAAATTACTTCTGCTGTTAGTATTCCAGAAATAGTCTCAATACTTTATATAAATCTAATTTAATCTGCATATTTAAAAGTGGAAACTTCCCTATCATGGGTAATTAAATTTTATCTAAAAACACCATTTGTGTAATGACTGCAACTTTTGTACCGATACAGAACCTGAATACCACTTTGTTGTTAAAAGTCCAATGTACAAAACCTTGAGAATCTTTACAATCAAGCTAATTATTACTCCAATGATCCAAAATAATTATAACATCTTGCATAATTTAGCTCTATTCAAGGTAATATTACCAAACTTCAGGGATCAATGTCAAAATTATAAGATCAAAATATATATGTAATAGATTTAAAAGTAATTTGGCCTGTGGCCAATATTACAAGAATAAATGCTATTATTATTGTTATTATTAATAAATCATGATAAACAGTTTGCAAGTTTTATTATACATATATCAAAGTTGAAAACAGGAAAGAAATAAAATCATAAAATTAAACAGCTGTATAAAACTTATGATATCTAAATTTGGTGGGGGTTTTTCCAAATCTTTTCTGGGAATATAAATTTGATGAGTTTACCTAAAAATGTTTTTCTTTTTTAAAGATTTAAAAATGGATCATTTATTAACTATTCATTCTGATTTAAAGACCATGGGGAAAACATATTCGGTAGTTTCCTCTAAACCAGTTTACAATCATGTTGCATTGCATCTCTGCATGTCACATTCTGACTGACAAAATCATTGGAAACTTAGAAGAGGTAAGTAATACAAATACACACAACAATGATCTTGCTGTAAAAGCAATAGAACCTCTTCCACAATCCAAGAATTTAAACAGTGACAAAAAATCTTTTTTGCAAAAACTACAAAAATTGTTCTTGAAGTCAACATATTTATTCACTGTATCTACATCATTAATTTACTGTAATGTTCTGCTCAGCACACATTGGCTAAATGAAACCATTTTAAATCAATTAAATTTTGCCATTTATAATACCTGATGCCCCAAAGCCAGTGCCACTAACAGCACCAGCAAAGATGAAACCTGTTTGTGTTGCTGGGGTAGTTCCAAACAAAGAACCACCTGCCTGCTGTTGCTTGCCCTTTCGATTTGCTTCATAGTCTTCCAGTCTCAATTCCTACAGAAAAACAATTTTCTCCTTTAAATTTTGTGATGACCTAATAAGTATATTCGTAATATCTCAATCATATGCCTCCATCCTTTAGTTGCTAATTTATCATTTATCTATTCTGGCTATTATAACATTTTTTATAATTTAATGAAACCACACAATTATACAAATTGCAAAGCTGAAGCTGATACAAATTTTCATTAGCTGATACTGTGGTAAACTATTGCTACAGGTCATTGATGCCATTATATTTCTTGTTCATTTACTGACAATATTAGCATTTGTTGATTTGATTTTGAAGTTTCGTTCTTCATAAGTAACTTCCCAATGAATTGAAAAAAGGGAAATAGCCATTTTATTCTTTGAATGATTCATCCATATCATGGCATGTTCCTGTTGAAGGTTAATGCTTGGCAATATATAAGTTGTAATTTGATTGGCTAACAGTCTATGAAGAAAAGCTAATTCCACTGTATTTTAAAAATAGAAATATCACACTTGTGCCCTTATGTCAGGAGTGTTTCTGTTCATCAGTGATCAAATACAGACCAACGTGTAAGACAGTACTAAATGTATTCACATTTGAATCAAGAGTTGGGTATAGCTTAGGATATACTTTTTAAAACATATCATGCACTTTTATAAACCAATATTTTCTGTTAATTGGAAATGCACAATATAAATTGAGAAAACCAACTGACCAAAATGGGGCACACTTTGCCTAAGAAGTTCCAAGCAAACATTTAAACAGTGGACTCAAACTGTGTATGTATGTAATAAAAAAAATTCAAGCTAAAAGTTTGTCACAAAATTGGTTGCAGGGGGTTAACATCATTGTCAAGGACTAGGCAACATGATCATTTCTTCACAAAAAAAAGACCACATTCTGATGATAGATATATATTAGTGTTTAAGGCATGTCAACACAATAATGGCTATATCATACCAAATAAAAGTAAAGATCTACAAATCTTATGATAGTTATGCATGTATCAGTGTTCAATGCATGTTGACATAACAATGGCTATATGGTACAGATTAAAAGTAAAGATTTACAAATCTGATGACAGAATTTAAATATACAAACATAATTTGAATTCAATCATGAAATCCATGAAAACTGTTACCCAACAAAATAACTGAATTCACAATATTTTTAAAACCACCTTTCATGCAAAAGTCAATTTTGATGGCATTCAGTTTTCAGCTGAATTGTTAAATGGTAATAATTTATCATCAAAGAACTGAGACTATTGAAAGACTGGAGAGGTGAAAAAGCCAAATGAGCTAATGTCATTAAAATGCATATTATTACTTTTCTTAGTAATTTAGTGTCTATGGAGGAATAAACCCTTCTGGTAAAAAAGTGCAAACATCGGAATAACATTATACACTCACTTTTATTAGTATCCTGACATCAAATAAAACTATTCAATACACTTCCAAGTAACACTTGGTGAGGTCATATAACCAGTGGATCCCAAAGGAAGGGGACACTGTGCCCCCACCTCCAGGGGACACAATATTTTACAACTCTTAGATTATTGCAATGAAATGTTTTATGATGTGCTCAAGTAACTCATGAAAAAAAAATGTTTTCATATCTGGTTAATCACCACAGAATTTTTGATTCCAGATTTTGCTCTCACATAACTTTAGTGCACACTCATTATCTACCAGCATTTATTTTAATAAATATCTTTATTTTCTGAATTACTCTTCATTCCGAACTAAGAAATCATTAATTAAATGATAAATTGTGTATTTGCATACATTTTCTCTCTTTTGTCATTACTTCAACCTAAAAAAGGATATCTTCCTCACGGTAGGGGTCACTTTAACCTCTAAAATATGTCACAATAATGGTCGTCAAACACTTTACACTGCAACTCGGTCAATGACAACAAATCTTGAATGTTTTCCGTGCCAGATACATTGTTTTATAATAGAAATTCATTGCCATGTTGAGTTTTTATCGCCATTTGCAACTTCGGTCATTGCTAGTGCCAACACAGACATGGCTGGACATCTAATTAAAAGTCATAGGGGATCTAGGACCCAAAATTGTGGTAAAACCACTAGCTGAAAAGATGGTAATTGTAGCATATCAGATTGCCAACCTTTTGGCATATAGTAACAAAGAATCAAACTTTTCGTTAAACAAAACACCTAATGTGGAAGTTATATGACTTTCATATATTTTCAAAACTGAATGCTGATGCTAACACCACTACTGGAAAATAATCCCTAGGGCTCACTGTCTTGTGCATGAAGACTTGGCAAAAAAAGGACTGTACTTACTTCTATGCTTTTATTCTCATATTTTTTCATAGCAGTGATACACTGGTGTTTGGTGTTAATATTGGTGGTAACTCCATTCTTGACAATTGTGTCTTGTCCTTTGGGTGGTTTGAATTTCACTGTTGTACCACATGCAGCAGTTGGTGCAAAACCTGGAAAGAAAGAAATAGATTTTTTTTCCTACCCGTGTAGCTAAAGAAAAAACCTCATCTAACTCTGATTTTTTTCTCTCATTTCTGGGGCGCCGAGTGGCCGAGTGGTCTAAAGCGCCCTCCATTACGGATCACTGCCATCTCACCTCTGTCTGCGTGGGTTCGAGTCTAGGATTCTGCAAATGTGGATATGTGAGAAATCTTGCCAGTAGCTTCTCGTGGGTCGGTGGTTCTTTCCGGGGATTTCCCGGTTTCTTCCTCCACCATTAATACTGGCCACCATGTATAGCCTATCGTGTGCTGAAAAATGGCGTTAAGCCCTACAACAACAACAACTCTCATTTCTTCAGAACTTTTGTTTAAAAAATTTAAGTTCAAATGACTTGCATTCTCAGAAAATCTAAAAGAAAACAAGGAAGTCTCTATAATAAGTAGCCATTTTTTCATGTTCCATGGAAGATGTTATTTAAAGCAAAATTAGTCCAACAAAATTCTTACATAGAGGATGAATGTTTTCAGAGTATACAAATTAATGAAAGGAATTGTATAATTTGATCAGTAATATGAGGTTAAAATACTGAAGAACAAATTGGGTCAAGATTGTTGGGGAAAGAAGAATAAGCTGTTTAAATCTCAACACAAAAGAAAAAAGCCCAGATTCATCAAATCTGTATTAACACATTTTAATGCATTACCCAACCAATTACCAGAAATCCAAGATGACAGCAAGCAGCCCAAAAGAGCCTGACATTGCTCACCTGGCATACACTTGTCAAATGGCAAATGTAGAAACATTTTGAAAAACACCCAGATCAGGATAATTTCGTAGAACTGGTGGAGTCTGATATATATGTTCTTTAACTGTTCCTACTTTGAGTATGTTCAGAGTGACTGTGTATACTAGGTACACTATTAAAATAACTCTATGCATACCATAATTACTCTTTAATTTGCCTTAGCAAAACCTACTCTCAACCTCCTCCATTAATTCTTCACTCAACCAATTTCTGCTCTCAATGTCAAAGGTGACCACACTATTTGGGTTTGGTGACCTATAATCTGAAATGACCACTAAAATTTTCAAGATGGTCATCTATAGTTATTACAGTTTTTGATCGGTACTTAATGCACTACTACGCAAATCAAAGAGTTATCAGGGAAACACCAAAAACATAATTTTGGCAGAGCATATCCTTAAGAAGATTCCTACCAAGTGTAATCCACGTTGACCCTGCAGTTTTGAGAATAAATTAGCAAATGTTGATAGAACACAATGAATGACAGACCAACACATGACAGATCCGAAGCTATACAAGTTCACTTAGCCTTAAGACACACCCTCACTGGAAAAATTAAAATATGACCTATGTGTCACAAAACTGCACAAAAGTTTTAATTTCCTTTGTATTATCTGCAGAATTCTGTGCAAATGACTAAAAATTATATGTGCTCAGCAAAATGTATAACTTGCCCCAGGCAGCATTATATACTTTCTACACAACACTAAGTGTTATCTGAAATGTAACTATGCATTATTTGAGTATTTGTTATGTCCAACCTATACTTCCTGATGGTTGGCCAAACAATGAGCTTCCTGAACTCTGGGCTCCAAATAAGGCACTACCTGTAGATGCTGCATTACCTGTTGCAGCAAAACCTGTTCAAGAAAAGAGGAAAAACTGTAATACTCATGTCATAGAAATAAACATCCTTTAACCCTACATCTTTTGGTCACATAAGGACGCATTTTCTCCAACATAATTTTTAAAAGGTTACAACAAACTGTCTGAAGTATGTAATTTGAGACATGAAATGTATGACTATAAATTCAATATGGTTTTCTTCTTTGTACAATTGCTTTTATACTGTATTTATTAGTCACTTACTTTTCCTCCCATTGCATGTCAAGTTGTAACTACCAAATGCACCATGTTTTTGTAACAAAAAGTTTTCTTTGTCTTCTTAATATGATAATTATCTCAAAATCATACATATTACCTACATATCTACGATCTTAGTTTACATTAGTAGACAAATGATTTGAATGAAATATATACCTGTAAAAAATTTCCTTCAAAAATATGGAAGAGCTTCTAGTTACCAAATAGAGGGAACAAACAAGTAGTAAATCTTAATGCCAACACCACTGAAAAATTGGTACCTTTGTTTCACCATGATAATGCAGACAGGATGACAATGTTCTGTAGAGCTTAAACATGATGGCTATAATGATTCTGATATGTGCCATTAAATTGCACTCACCACTAAATCCAGGTGTCTTTGCACCAAATGCAGTGTTGCTGACAGGTGTTGCGAACAGCCCTGCTCCAGTAGACTGGTTATTCTGACCAAACAGGCCACCTGATGCACTGGGAGTTGAGCCAAATGCTGAAAACAGTATCTTCACTATTGAGTATGAATTAGAAAATCAGTGTATTTCATTGCCTCAGTGTGAACATAACATGGTTGAGGCAGACATTTTTTTTAAGGAAATTCAAAGACTTTCTAAGAAAAGTTTTAAGTTTTAAAACTTGTATTCATTGTAATCAACTGTGCCTAAATAATAAAAAATGTTGACTACTGCAACACAAAGTCCACAAAGTTCCCCATGCAAGTATTTCATTCTTAGACATGAACACTTTTTGGAGGGCCTAAGCTGATGTGATGACAGTTTAGCTAAATGGGCCTGGGTGTGTGTGTGTGTGTGTGTGTGTGTGTGTGTGTGTGTTTAGTCATCTCACCTAGATGAGTTTTGAAGTTAGCAGTCATATTTGCTGGAGTTTCTGACTCCAAGGTTTTTTAAAAAAATATTTAAGTAAATATTATGAATTCATTCCTACTGTTGATGCTTCACAATCTTTGTTCATTTACTACTGACAAAGTAATTTCAACCATTAATCCTACATCTATTCCTTTTGACAAAACACTACACACAGCTCTTTGTTCATCTAGGCTGAGAATCAACAAACACATTCAAACAAAGCCTTGCTGAATATATGTGATCCAAATGGTACTATAATCCTCGGTGGGATAAATGAGTTTCTGACTTTATGAATCTTGAAATGCTTCATTATATCACCAAGATGTCCAATTAAATGTGCTTTAACATTCAATAACGTTTCAAAGACTACTGAGTATTTTAAAAACCTTTACAGTACTTTTGGGACCAAATCTTAAATTTCAAGCATTTTTCAAGGTAACCACCAAAGTTCAAGCATTTTTAAGATTGTGTGAACCCTGACCAAGGACAAACCCTGCTTGGATCTGATTGAACCATAGTGGAATGAGAGATTACATCGCAAACTGCCATTTGAATAGCCATAATAAGCATTAATTATGATGCTGAAAATAAATTCAGACTAATTTCTGACTGCTTTGTATGACTTCAGTTTGCCATCATAATTTCTCCAAGGAGGAACATTGTTGAAAGTAGTTTCTTTTTTCTGAATGCTGCAAATATTTTCATTGTTGTTCAAGTGTGTGTGTGTGTGTGTGTGTGTGATTTTTGGATTTTTAACGCAGTTTTAAAAATATTCTCCCACATGTAATGGAATGTGTCCACAATCCTGATGATATAAATCCATTTAAGATCAGAAATAGTCATTAAAGTGTTGACAAGTTCCATCAGTCAGATGCAAGATCGCCTCATTAATATGCATGGATCTTTCCCACACACTCATCAAAGATCATGGTTATTTAAGAGTACTTACCAACTTTGATCAAAACTGGACATGAAATACGGCCTCTAAAGTGGTTCTAAGCAGTCAATCTCGTGCAAAATCACTTCAACAATATGTATGAATATCTATGTCTTGTTGAACTCATGCACAATCTTGATAATATAATCATATAGTCGACTTATGGTCAAAATTGTTCAAAAGTATTATTTTCAGAGTGATAAAAAACTCAACCAATCAGATCCAACAGGTCTAAGAATTGAAAATAAGTTTCTTTTTAGTCAGAAAGCCTAGTAGTCCTGCCGAATCTTGACTTGTCATTTTTCATGAACTGACTCAACAACTGAAAATTTACTAGGTATCAGACTACTTATGAAAGCTATGAAATTAACGAGCCTTGGGCTAGCGAACTACTGATAATTTCATCTGATGTCTCATCATTAATATATGTGTATCTTGCTTATTATCGAACTAATTCAAGATAATGAAGATCCATGCCCATATTCCAAGTTTGATCAAAACTGGATCTTCAAGCTGAGTCAATCATATACAAGATTAGTATATTTAATATGCATGGATCTCACACATTATCAACCCACAAAAGATCTTGATGACATAAGCCCATCAAGCCCATCAGAAATTAGAGTGTTAACAAGGTCAGTCAATAAGAAGATCTCCGTATTAGTATGCATGGATCATGTATAAAATTATCTAATTTGTCCACAATCTTGATTATAAATGCATACATTCAAAATCTGATCAAAATTAGATACAAAACTATGGTCTCAAGGTAGCAAAAGGTCAGCTAATATCAAATGCAAGATTACCTCATTAATATGCATAGCCCTCACCCATTATCAAAACCATCCAAGATCCACAAATACATGATGCCTCTAAAAGGCATAGAAACATAGATCACAAACATAATTGGGACCGTGCAAACTTTTCTAACCATCATCAGAAATTGAGCTGTTTCTACTGTTTTGAAGAAGGGCATAAGTGCAATCACGCAGACAGACAAGCAAACTACAGTGTCACAACTGTCTACAATATGGGCATAAGGCACAGCACTGCAAAATGTTCCACTCAAATATGCATTACTAGGAAAATGGCAATGAAGATGGGGCCAAAAGTTTAACAAGCAAACGCACTACTCTAGAAACTTCAAAGCATCCTATAAGATACTAAGTGTAATTCTCCCTAATATGACAGAAAGCAAACTGCAGATACCCCACTGAGTGATGATGTCCATGGAATTACCTCTGGTGCAATCCAGTTAAGTGCTTCTATCAATGAAAGTGACCATAATGTTGTAACTGCTACTGACATAACTCTTGAATGTGCTAATGTTTCAAGAGTCATTGGAAAAATCTTCTGAAGAAACAGTTGATAGTCATGATTTAGGACAATGTATTAAAGAAAATTTAGAGGAATATCATGGTTCACATATTGATAGTGAAAATATTAATTCAGATATTCCATATCATTCATCTCAAAACCATCAAAACTTAAAAATTGTCTTAAAATCAGTGGCTTAAGCAGAAAGGTCTCAAAATTTGCCATCTGAACATTCATTATCATTTTCCAAAACAAGATGAAATCAAATTACTTCTTTCAGGAAATAATTCAGTAATTGATATTTTTGCTTTCAGTGAAACCTTCTTACATGAACTTTTTCATGATGATGAACTTAAAATTCCAACTACAGTTTTCAAAGAAAAGACTGACTTTTCCAAAAGGGTGGTGGACTTTTTGTTTACGTTAAAGATGGCATTTCTTTCAAACATCAATATGATCTGGAGGAAATTGGTATCGAAATAATTAGGCTAGAAATGAGACATAGTGTCCAAAAACCATTTGTATTAGGCTGTGTATATAGACCACCGAACACTGACAATGCTTGGTATAATACATTTCAAAACAAGCTTGAAACTCTGCATAAAGAAAACAAAGAAGTTATTTAGTAGGTGACTTCAATTACAATTTGCTTTATGATACCAATCAAAGCTGGATTAAAACCATGAATTCTCTGAATTATCAACAGCTCGTTCATGTACCCACTAGGACAACAGAGGTATCTGAAACACTAATTGATCATATTTATACTAACAATGCTGACAATATTATAGAAGTTGCAGTTCCCCAATATTCCATAAGTGATCATTATCCTATATGCTGTACAAGAAAATTAAGTCAAAAATGTAAAACTTATCATCACAAATATATCAAGTATCGAATAATGAAAAAGATTCAAGTCACAAATATTCCTTAAAGAACTGAAAGATATCCCTTGGTCAGTAATTGAATGTTCTGATGACCCATCAGATGCTTGTGACATCTGGATAGATATGTTTACTGACACCCTGATTACTCATGCTTATCTTAATATCAATAGAGTCAAGCAACAAATTCAACCAAACTGGATTACAGGTGATATACTGAATGCTATTATGACAAGGGATAGATTTCATAAATTAAAAGATACTGACAATTACAGATTATGGAGCAACAGAGTCAAGTCCATGATTCTAAAGGTAAAGAAAACTTATTATTCCACTGAAATATCAGATAGTATTACAAAAAAGAATCCTAGAAAACTCTGGAAAACCTTCAGTGACTTGACAGACAAATCTGTCAATAACCTGCTTTTTACAAATATTAGTGATGCAAATGGTGATATTAAGCAAGAACCTCTTGAAATTGCAAATGTACTCAATGTTTACTTTGTGAATACATATAAATGAAAAACTTGTAGATTTCACAACTCCTAGAAGATTCTCCAGTGATGAATTAAATGAATATTATTTCTTCAAAACTTAGCCAAGAAGAGTGCTTCAAAATCCCTAATATAAGCCTTGAATTCATTTTAAATGAATTAGAACAACTTGATGTCACAACAGCAACAGGTCTAGATAATACAAGTGCTAAATTCCTAAAACTCTCATCTCAAGTGATTGCACCTTCACTTACGTGTGTCTACAATCTAAGTACTTCCACAGGTATTTTTCCAAACAGGCTAAAACTGGCAAAAGTAACTCCAATACACAAGGGAGATCTTTCTGATATGAATAAATATTGACCTATATCAGTTCTATTATCACTTTCAAAGATATTAGAAATACACGTTTGTAATGAATTTAGAAACTACATGGAATCATTTAATTTGCTACATTCATGACAATCAGGTTTCTGTGAAAGACATTCATGCCAGACTACACTAACTAGAATGGTAGATGATTGGTTAACAGCAATAGATCAAGACAACCTTGTAGGCACAGTGTTTCTTGACCTTTCAAAGGCTTTTGACCTTGTAAATCACAAAATCCTGCTGGAAAAGCTCAGTACATATCAAGTTAAATATGACAGCTTAACTTGGTTTTGATCATATCTTGAAGGAAGACAACAGCAAGTTTCTATTTTAAATAAACTTTCAGATATGAAACTGACAAAGTCAAATGTTCCACAAGGATCAGTTCTTTGACCATTACTCTTTCTGCTGTACATCAGTGATTTATCATATTACACTGAGCTATCCACCATCAACACGTTTGCAGATGATACAACATTATATAACACTGGATCAACAGGCCATGAGATTAGCACTAAATTAAATAAAGATTTGGTAAAAGTAAATATCTGCTGTGAACACAATGGTATGAAGATAAATGCAGTCAAATCAAAAGCCATGATCATAGGCAGTCGAGCAAGAGTAAAAGCTGAGAAAAATTATTTCAAAGTAATGATAAAAGGAATTTATATACAACAGTCTAAAAAATGAAAAACTACTTGGCATTATGATAGACCAGATCTTGTACTGGAAAATTCAAGTTGAAAAGGTCATTAAAAAGTTAATTCACTGCTTTATCTCTTGAACAGAATAAAATTTTATCTCCTTCAAGAACAGAGAAAGATATTCTACAATGCATATATCATGCCACACCTAGAATATTGTTGTTCTATCTGGGATAATAGTGTTATAGAAAATCAGGAAAGATTACTGAAATTTCAAAAAAGAGCAGCTGAAGTTATTCTTGATGCTGATTTAGATACACCATCAACAAATCTTTCTGAAACCCTAAAGTGGTTTCCATTTCAGCAGAGAACTCGATTCAAAAGGGTTTACTAGTCTATAAATCCTTACATAGTTTTGCTCCTGATTATCTTAAATGTTATTTTAAATTTGTTAAAAATGTACATATATATAAACTAAGATCCATCTCAAACAACACGTTATATTTACCTAAACCAAATTCAGAGTTTAATAGAAGAGCTTTGCTTTTTCTGGAGCCAAACTATGGAATTCCATACCACTTTATATAGTCAGCTGACACAAGCCAAGCTTTTAAAAAGCTTCTTAGTCAACATCTACAGAAACAATCATTTGTATAATTTTGTTTAACTCAGTACTACTACTTTTTACAGCATTGTTATCATGTACTCACCTATAATGTTTTACACATGTTCACTACTACTATTTGTATGAATCCTGTTATGTACTCATCCTTGAAACCTTGTACTTATTTTATTGTAGCAGTAGATCAATTGTCAAGTTTTTAACAGAATTTGTTGTCTAAAGACACCTTATCTTGTAAAAATTGTGCATTATATATATATATATATATATATATATATATATATATATATATATATATATATATATATATATTGTATACATGTCATTGTAGAAGGCCTCATGGAAGATTGGTCAGTTGACCAAATGAGCTTCTTCTTTAAAAAAAGTCATTAGTATTATATTACTATTATTAATCATTCTGAGAAAACAAATATATCAGCTTTTAGTAGATTTCTAAATTCAGTTAATATTTGTAAATACCTGACCTTTAAAATCTGTTAACCCTATTCTAACTGGAAAACTTAAAATACCACTTTGCCATTTACGAATATGATATGTGTCATACATTTTTCACTGAAAGCTGTTCTTTTAGTATTCAAGTATGAGAGAGAGAGAGAGATGCACAAAACATAGTTAATATTTGCTCTGGTTAATACCATCCAAAAGCAACTTTTATTTGCCAACATTGTAGGTATTTTCTCATTGAAAAACAACAGCATTATCATCAAAGATCTTAAAATGAATTATATATAAAATGAGTGGATTTTAATTCTGTAATAGCTATATTGCAAACACAATCATTAATCAGCCAGCTCCAGAAACAAAGCATGAGCATCCATCGTCTCTCCCCCTCCCCCTCCAAGCCTAATCTTTCAGACAGTTTTTTGGACATTTAAAAAGGTAATTTTTTCTTACTTCCAAAATCAGACTGTAAATGATGAAATCAATACTTTACTTCAACAAAACAACACATTGTTGTTTATACTGCATTAAGTTTTACGGGAGTACATTACAAAAAAATTTGTTCATGGTTTGGTTACTAAATCACCACTTTTTTCACCCAAAGCAACAAATTGAATGAAAAGCATAATGATATACTACAACACAATCCTTTTTACAGTGAAAAACTGCAGTGTGATGTGCAAAACAAACTAAATACAAGTGAATAGCAAGCAACTTGTCTATCCCACCTATCTCACACCTGAAGAAAATAAAAGAAAATAAATGCATGTAGCATGCAACAAATACTTAAAGTGCTTGAATCTGTAGATTTTAAATTATATGACAAACTCTATTCACTTACTATAACTGCTAGCTGCAAGTAACGTGTGCTATCATATTTCTTCACAATATGTGTTGTGATATTCCTGGATTCAGCAGGCTTAATCTGCAAAATAAAATGATTCAAAGATTTCCAGAAACGTTATACATAGTATCAGTTACACAAACCAATCAATCTACCAGTACTGATTAACTGATTTTACATTTGTGAGCAGAGATGAAGGATATAAATAATAATGTATTAATATTATTCAATTTTATATAAAACTATACATGTGCTTGATGTTTGCACATATGCTTGTCATGACTGACATGTGTGTAAAGAAGTGGTACATGTATATAAAAATAATCAAATTATACTCCATCCTGCCATTTGTACCTTTGTTTATTATGTTGATTCATCAAATGACCATATTATGCATAGTCAAGATCAATTTTGGAAAAGGAAACCACTATGTTCATGAAAGTTTGACCATCTTTAAAAGTGATTTTTATCTTTTTATATTGAACACAGACTTAATTTCACATTCTGAACTGAACAGAAAAAAATATGCAAAGCAAAATGTACATATAAATCTATAACAAAATTCAAAATACTATTATTTTGTATTGCCATAACATATATGAAAAGCAAATTTGGGAACAAACATGAAATAAACTATCTGACATGTTTTGGTTCCCCATTCCTGCACAACATTTCACAATGTTTTATACATTATAAAGCACTATATTCTAAAAGTTTCCATAAATAATAGAGGGATAAACTTTCTACATATTTATATGATGGTAAAGACGGATTCGGGACTGCCACTGACATATAGTCAACATATTTTGATAATGTTAACAGCAAAGACAGTACAAAAATCTAACAAAGGGATTATACTGTTTTAAAATTACAAAAGATGTATAATAGCATAAAATAAGGATTTTATGAAATAATAGCCCTTTTCTCTCTACCCATTTTGAATACATTTCTGAGATCACCACCACCCCCAACCCACCCTAAAAAACAACACTTATAGAAACTGAAAAAACATATTAGTTACCAAATTTCATTCCTTGAAAATTATACAACATGCCAGAAATTTTGAGACTGGGTAAAAATAAAAAACTGCACAAAAATCTAGAGCATGAAGTACAATACCATTTAGATTACTTTTATTTTGAAATACAACAGTTTAATTTTTTAAGTGAATATACGTAAAAAATAATTTGTCTTCTGCTCTAAAATCAAAATACTAAATACATTAAAATCAGATGGCAATTGTGTTAGCAAAGGAGATTTTACAGTTTAAAATTAGCAGATGTAGATTTGTTTCTATTTTTAAAAAATTATGTCTGGTGAAATTGTATGGGAGCATGATTGCACCTGTTAAGCCTCCTACGACTCTCTTCCAGTCTTACTCATAAAACCAGAGTTGATACTAGTGAACAAGAGCTGTTAGTAAGCAGGAGCTCATAAGATAACCTCCACTTGTGTGACATCAGTCATTACATTTGAGTGGACACATAATGTAGGTCTCGTCCACTCAGTTTTTATATGTGACATAACTGATTTCCCACATGCACTTGACATGCATGTTTGATGTTAATAGGTTATGGGTGTTATACTTTGAACACGTACACTATCATGATGTAGTGTTCAAAATCCTGCAAATGAGGCCATTTTTACACTATTTTAATCTGAAATGTTTTTATTCTACGATGCATTCTTAGTGTACTAGTTAAGCTAAAAGGTGTTATAATTTGAGTATAGACACAATGCTTATTAGTTTTCACAATTCTACAAATGTGTGAAATGCATTAATCCCGCCCAGCGTAGTTGAGACTGCATCAAGATGGTGTGGATGCTGGGGAGATCAGCTTGGATGAGTACCTCAGTGTCTGGAACCTTGTCCTGCCACTTGATGTTCTGGATTTTCCTGAGATTTGTTGTATGAAAGTGGTTCAGCTTCCTGGCGTGGCGTTGGTACACCATCCACGTTTCGCATGCGTAAAGTAGTGTGGGGAGCACAACTGCCCTGTAGACCTTTAGTTTGGTCTGGATGCTGATGCCTCTTCTATTCCAGACGTTGGTATACAGTCTGCCGAAAGATGCGCTGGCTCTGGCAATGCGGAGGTTCACCTCGTCGTCAATAGTTACGCTCTGTGACAGTGTGCTGCCAAGGTAGGTGAAGCGGTTCACTACGTTGAGTTTTTGGCCGTTGACGGTGATGTTGGGCTCAACATAGGGCTTTCCATGGGCAGGCTGATGCAGGACTTCAGTCTTCTTGGTACTGATGGTGAGACCGAAGCTTGTGCAGGAGCTGGAGAACTTGTCAACGCTGCGTTGCAGGTCGGCTTCTGAGCCAGCGTTGAGGGCGCAATCATCAGCAAATAGGAAATCCCTGATGGTGTCTGTCATAACCTTGGTTTTCGCTTGAAGCCTCCTAAGGTTGAACAGTTTTCCATCTGTACGGTACCTGATGCCGACTCCAACATCTCCGTCTCTGAAAGCATTAGTCAGCATGGCGGAGAACAATAGACTGAATAGTGTCGGTGCCAGAACACAACCCTGCTTGACGCCATTGGTTACTGGGAATGGTTCAGATGTCTGTCCACTGTCCTGGACTCGTGCCTGCATGCCGTCATGGAAATGCTGCACCATGGATATAAATTTTCCCGGGCATCCGTATTTGGCCATTACCCTCCACAAGCCTTCTCTGCTGACAGTATCAAAGGCCTTTGTCAAATCGACATAGATGGAGAAAAGGTCTGCGTTTTGCTCCTGACATTTCTCTTGTAGCTGCCTCGCAGCAAAAACCGGAATCCACACTGGCTTTCTGGTAGGAGTCCCTGGTCAAGGTGTGTAGTGAGGCGGTTCAGTAGGATTCTGGCATGTATCTTTCCTGCGATTGAGAGCAAGGATATACCCCAGTGGTTGTCGCAGGCCTGTCGGTTCCCTTTGCGCTTATACAGGTGGATTATGGAAGCGTCTTTGAATTCCTGGGGGATCGTCTCTTGCTGCCACATCAGTAAAAACAGTTGGTGGAGCCTTTCTATCAGGGCTGTACCCCCTTCCTTGTAGACTTCAGCTGGGATGGAGTCTGAACCAGGGGTTTTGCCACTGGAGAGCAGACGTATCGCTTTCTGTGTCTCAAGCAAGGTTGGAGGCTCATCCAGTGCTTCGTTGATGGGTAATTGAGGGAGACCACTGATGGCATCATCGTTGATGGATGAGGGGCGATTCAGGACGCTGTCAAAATGTTCAGCCCAACGTTCAAGAATCTTCTCTTTGTCAGTAATTAGTGTGTTCCCGTCTGTGCTGAGAATGGGGGATGATCCAGAGGATGTAGGTCCATACACTTCTTTCAGTGCGTTGTAGAAGTTCTTCATGTCATGGCTGTCTGCATAGCACTGGATCTCATCAGCTTTGTTGCTCAGCCATGTATCTCGCATCTGGCGGAGTTTCTGCTGTACAGTTCTGCGTATATTGTTGTACGCATCTTTCCTGGAGGTGGACTTGGGGTTGTTGAGGTAGGTTTGATGGAGGCGGTGTTTTTCATCCAGCAACTGCTTGACCTCGTCGCAGTTCTCATCAAACCAGTCTTGGTGCTTTCTGCTTGAGGGTCCTAGGATTTCCGAGGCTGTGCTGTTGACCATCTCTCTGAATGCCGCCCAGTTGGTTTCCACATTCTGATTGTCCAGAGGGGTGGATTTCAGACGCTCTTCCAGGGCATCCACAAGAGACTTTTTGGTACTGGTGCAATTCAGCTTGGTGATGTTTAGTCGTTTAGGAGCCTTCTTTCCCTGTGGGCGTCTTTTGGGCTGAATGCGGATGTTAAGCTTGGTGATAATGAGGCGGTGGTCTGTCCAGCAGTCGGCGCCGCACAAGGACTTGGTCACACACACATCCTGCCTGTCCCTCTTCCTGACAATGACGTAGTCGATGAGATGCCAGTGCTTAGAGCGAGGGTGCATCCATGAAGTCCGGTTACGGGTAGGGAGGCGGAAGACTGTATTGGTGATCAGCAGTTCATGTTCGGCGCAAGTCTGGAGCAGAAGGAGGCCGTTGCTGTTACAGTGACCCACTCCGTGCTTTCCTAGCACTCCATCCCAGGCAACGTGATCACAGCCTACTCTCGCATTGAAGTCACCAAGAATGACGAGCTTATCTGCCATTGGAACGTCAGCAATGACGGAGTGAAGATCCTCATAGAACTTGGCTTTCACTTCATCTGGGTTTGTCATGGTTGGAGCGTAGCAACTGATGATGGTAAGGTGCTTTATTCCAAACAAAAGGGGGAGTTTCATGGTCATGAGTCTGTCGTTTACTCCCTTGGGAGGTCCAGCCAATTTGCCAATCAGTGCTGTCTTCACTGCAAAGCCGACACCAGCCTCACGGCGCTCTTCACTTCCTCGGCCCTCCAAAAGAACGTGTATCCAGAGCCCCTTTCACAGAGTTCGCCTTCTCCTGCAAGCCGGGTCTCACTCAAGGCAGCAATGTCCACACTGTATCTGGCGAGTTCCTTTCCTATTAGGGCAGTTCTCCTCTGGGGTCTTTCCGCGTCATCTCTGTCCAGTAAGGTGCGTACATTCCATGCGCCAAGTGAGAGAGGAACAATCCTCATTTTCTTCTTTGTGTTTCGACCGCTGAAGTAGGGTCCCCACCAGCCGCGGTAAGCTGGCTAGGGAGGTTTAGAGCAGGCAATGTTTAGGGCACCTTTTCTAGCCCCTTCCTCATGCCAAGGAGGTGAGCAGTGCATTCCTGAAAAGGGCTGCTCAGTCGCTCAGGGGGCTGCCGGACTCCACTGCTGCTCCGTGTCAGTGGTGAACGAGCCTAAAGGCCTGAGCCGCCTGTGTGCAGGTTTGCGGCTACGGCTGCCAGTGTACCCACACCTGCCGCTTCGTCGCTTGCCTGTCGCCACAGGACTTTGGTGGTTGATGAAATGGGATGGGTGGATGACAAGGGTGACTTGCGCGGTGACTTTGTTTTAAGTGAGGAAGAGTTGCGCAGTTCGTCGACCTCACTCTCTCGCCCAAAACCATCTGAGTCCAGCGGCATGACAAAGTCGAGACGGCTGGAAATTGAGTTGAGTGCAGTGGATGACCAGGACGTCCTATGTGTCTCGTCATGCTCTTAGCGCTCCACGGCGCTTTGCTGGGAATCGCCTTTCTGCCCGTTGACCAGCTGGTGGTTCCTCTGCGCAGGCTGCCGAATCCAGTCTTCACATGCTAGGTATACAAAGCCTAACTCACCGAGGGTTTAAGACCCATCGGCTACCCTCAGCCTGGTTTAGCCGGCCAGTCGAGGCCGTTTTCCGGGATGTGGCCGCTGCACATGCTACAGCTGCTTGGAGCCACAGGTGAGAGATGAGTGCTAAGTGGGGACCAAAGGTGGGCGAGCTACCCTCGAGGAAGTACGACTGCTTCCCCCAACCAGAGGTGCTACCCCTCCCTGGACACCCAATACATCCCAACATCTGGACATTTAGCCACCTCAGGTATGCTCAATATGCTTATGGAGACTGCAACTTCTGCTGGTGGGACTCCTGTTTTTGCCAAAATAGGAGTCCTGGAATACTAGTCTTGAACTCCTAGTGAGACCTCTGCTAGCTCTGGAAAGCACATACATAGTTTAGTCACAGATGATGAAAATACATGAAATGGTACTGTTATTAGAGCCCAGACACAATCTTAAACTATTTTTATTTTGTTCTCAATAAATTTCTGAAAATAAGTCACAGTGACCCATTTTGGGGGCACAATACATGTTCAATCCCAAGTTCATCCCTAGTACAAGTTTAGTGTTAAGTGGAGCAGTATATGAAATATAGCATTGTCAAGGAAAACAGACGGATGGACACACACAGATGGACATAAGCAAATCCCATATACTACCCGCTTGTTGAGATCAAAGTATAAAAAGGAAATATTCTGACAGGAAGCAATTCTTGAATAATGGTTACTATTCCAAAGATGTCTCCTTTTTAAAAAATGAAGCAATCTGTATGAGAGTTAATGAAACATACTTTTTAAAAAATTGAAGCATGTAAAGGAGCATCAAGTGAGCATGAGCTGCTAACTTAGCCCATGTTCCACGAAAAGTAAAAATAGCAATTTGCAGGTTAAACTAGGTTCAGAAGCTTTTCTGCATTTTGCATTACAATTAGAAACAGGCCATTTGGCTAAGGGGGATGGGTAGCTGCGACTTTTCTGTTAAATTTCCAGACCTCAAATAGCTTGGAAAGAATTTTTGCTCTGATTTACAGAGTAGGAGAACTTATTATATCCATGATATCATATTAACAAAACTAAATTATCTTGAGGCAAAAGAAAAGAAAAATTCTGGTTTGAAAGAAAATCTAAGTCCCCACCCCAAATATAACTATTGTAGGAACGATACAGTTTTTAACATTTATTTGATTTATAAAGTTTGACCAACATTGCCGTAGTAGTTTTAAAAATAATGAAATATTTCCACATGGTTGATGTAAAATGTAGTTTTTTGTGGGGGGGGGGATTAATTTTAATTAAGCAATACTTACCCATGGCTATTGTTTAGTTTTCTTTCTCATGCCAAGAAAAACGTACTGTTTGTTTGATGTGCATGCATCCTTCCTTAGAGTGAAGATTTGTCAGTATGATGCAATTCCTCATGTAGATAGCTTGTCCCTGCTATGTTATGTGCAAAACAAGCACAGCTACCTCATCTTCTTCATAGATGGTTGCTACATAGGAACATCAGAGTGGGGTGGAAGGAGGGCATTTGACAATAGCCATGGGCAAGTATTGCATAATTGAAATTAGTTTTACCCCGCCAAAAAACTAAATTTTAACCAGCAATAGCTTACCAATGGCTATTAGCTGAATTTGTAAGTAAGGAGGGTTGGCTGATGCTCCATTAAACTGATAAAAAGACCCAGAGAAAATGGAAAACACTCACCATTGGTGGAGAGGTTCATGTTATGGAAAGTTGGTATTTATTGGGGCCACATGTTCTGCCATTACAATGGGACCCAAAGAAAAGATGCCTGTGCTTTGTTGTGAAAACGAGCGGACGTAAAAGGAGGAATTAGTATGGGAATGCCAAAATGCTGCCTTCATGATGTCCTCCAAGGAGGAGTTATTAAGGCAGGCCCATGAGGTAGCAATGGCTTGAACCTCATGGGCTTTAAGTTTCATAAAGGAAAGGTCTTGATCAGTAAAAGATTGGTACACTCTTTTGATTGTGGTGCCAATCCATCATGAAATAGTGGTGACAGAAATGTCTACAGAGTCCTTGAGAGGGAGGAAAAGACACTTCCTACCAGTTCTTTTTCCTTTAGATGCCTTAGGATAGAAACGGAGTGCCTTCATGGGACATAAAAGTCAACCTGTATCATCTGCAGCACAGATTCGACTGAGACTGGGAATTTCTGTTGGTAGTGGAGCTATGGAAGGTAATTGAGTTTTAGCTAAAACTCCTGGTTGATAAGGGAGGGAGACCGAATCACAATTCCCATTAAACCAGAGGTAGCCAGTGTCAATAGATAAGGCATGAATCTCACTTCATCATCACAATGAGGCAAGGGCAAGTAGAAACACAGTCTTGAGAGCAAGGTCCTGAAAAGAAGCCTCACTCAATGGTTCATAGGGGTTTTTGTTTAATGACCATAAAACACACGAAAGATTCCATCTAGGCATAAGCGAGCACGAGACAGTTCTCTGCAGCTCAAAATACCTAATAAGATCACCAAGGCTTGAATCCAAACCAATTAAAGTGCCTTGAGAAAATTTACGTGTTTGAAATGGCAGCTCTACAGCCTTTGATAGCGGACAAAGAGCATTTTTTGTTCTCAAAGAGAAACAAAAGGAAATCAGCCACAGAGGTTATAGAGGGGCAGCTAGGATCAACACGTTTCCTACTGCACCAATCACAGAAAATTCTCCACCTGGCATCATAGAGCTTAGATGTAGAAGCTCTCCTGGCCTGAATGATGTAACTGGCAACTCAGCCCAAAAATTTGTTCTGGCAGAGAGATCACTTGAGCCAAGTGTGAAGGTGGAGAATTTGCAGGTTGTTGTGGAGGAGGGATCACTGGTGTTGTGACATTTGTAATATTTGTAATTTAAATCTCTTTTACTGGAATAATATATGTACATATAGATGGTCACCTTCACCTTTTACTCATTAATTACACAATATGACAAGGCTGGTAATATATTTCAGTATTAAACTGAACAGAGATAAATGGTAATAATAAAAAAGGTGACTCTTATTAAACAGCTTTATTTTAATATTTTTTTCTGATTTTCTAAAATAAAGCTCAGATATTTAAATGTTGCCTGAAATGCGCCATTGTTCACTGGGTGAAGATGAACTTGCAATATAATTTAATATTCATTAATGTAATCTTTGACAAGCAGAACTATGCACATTGCTTGCTTAAGTATTGAACTACTATTCCTAGCCTAAGGGCTGTCAAGAAATCAAGGATAGATAAAGTAAAATAATAAAATAAAATAGAGACAATCATACATATAATTATATTGTTATAAAGGATATACAATTTATCAACAACAAAAAAAAATTATACAATTTTATATGGTGCATTGGTATTAGGGCTAGCAGCAGAGAGGGTGGACCCTACAACTTTTCTGAGCCTTTAGTTTTGCAATTTAACGGTTCTATCGATGAAATTTTCTCTAATTGGTCTCCAGTATTATGGTACCCTCCGAGTATATCAGTACCGGGTCACACAATTTTTGTCGTCCACCCTCTCTGCTGCTATAAATTAACCAAAGATTTTATCCAGACCTACACGATATCTAGATCTTGGATCATGTAAATTTATCGTTATAAATCCGAACGGAACAGCTTGTGCTTTTGAAAAGAAATTTTTAAATTTAATCATGTCCATGTCCCCTGAACACCAAGTATAGTAAATATTCTGCAGGGTATAATTATCTACTCCATTAAATACAACCAAAATATTACAGTTATCTCTAATTACCTTAGGTATTTGCGTGTATCGTTGTGTAACATAAATCACATCAGTATTTTTATGTCTACCTCGAGAAAATATTCTAGCTGGATTGGATTGTTTATCCAACATAACATCATCGTACACCACTAAATTATTAATAAGTCCATCTAGATCATCTACAGATGGTGCCTCATCGATATCGGTAATAAAATCAATAACATCATTATCCAGTATCTTTGCATTTTCATTAAAATCTTTAAGTACCCCATAACATCGCTGATCATCTACAGATGGTGCTACCAAATATAACCTATCCCACTTGAGCCATCGCATTATTATATTAAGCAATAATTGTGTTTTACCAGATCCAGATGGACCTATTATTATCATTCTGATAGAATTCGGTAATGCTGGATGGTGCTTTACTGGTTCTTGTTTCCGTGTTGCTGAAAAATCAATTATATCCATATAATAAATAATATGAATTTATATTGTGTTCGATGCAGAGCATTTACACCTACTGCCAAATTAACAACGATAACAACAAAAAATAAAAGACGTGCAATTACAGGTAAATGTGTAAAATGTGGTACAAAAAATATAAATTTATTTCATCAAAGACAGGTGGAGATATAACCGCTTCATTATGGAAATTACCAGGAACCCCATGGGCTAAATACCCCGGTGAGAAACACCTTCCTGGTTATAATTATTGTGGTCCTGGAACCCGACTTGATATCCGACTTGATGATCAGGATCAACCAAGACCAGGAGAGCATCCAGTAAATAAGATTGATCAAGCGTGTCATGTTCATGATGTTGCGTATAAAAGTAAAGATTTACAACAACGACATCTCGCAGATGTGAAATTGATTCATGCGTTAAATTCTATACCTAATAAATCTCTCAGAGAAAAACTCGCTAGTTTTCTAATAAAATCTGCTATGAAAAGTAAAATAATGCTAGGGGCTGGTAATTAATTATATAACTAATATAATGGAATCTGTTTATTATTCCCCGAGAGGATATTGGAGAGGCAAAGCAGCTATTACTAAACTTTCCGAAGCAGCAAAAGTCTCACGTAATGTTGCTGCAGCGTGGTTAGCACGACAGGCAATATGGCAGATTTATCTACCACCACCTAAAAAAATTCAATACGCACATTTTGATCTCAGCGTCCCTAATGAAGTTCATCAAGCAGATATTTTGTTTTTACCACATGATACTATTAAAACACGTGGACGAAAATCATGCACGTATAAATACGCATTAACTGTCGTTGACGTTGCGAGTAGATATAAAGAAGCGGAACCATTATCAACAATGACAGCATCTGAAGTTGCATCTGCGTTCGAGCGAATTTATCAGTGAGGACCTTTGCAATGGCCACAATTATTACAGGTTGATCCTGGTAAAGAATTTCTTGGTACAGTATCATCATTGATGAAGCGACATAACGTTAAAATCAGACGAGGGCATACTGAAATTCATCGTGATCAGGCAATCGTTGAACGATTTAATAGAACACTTGCTGAGCGGTTATTTGGATATCAATACGCAAAGGAAATATCTACCGACTTTAAGTCCGGAGAGAGATCTCGTGAATGGGTTGCAAGATTACCAGGTGTGATATCTGCGCTAAATAATGAAATTACTCGTGCAACTTCCATGAAACCTTCTAATGCGATTACAAAAAAATATATAGCCCGTAGCGATAAACAACAACCTCGACCAATATTAGGTAATGTAACTGTAAGATATTTATATGAGCCTGGGGAACTTGAGGGTGGTAAAAAAAGAGCAACCGATCCTATCTGGAGCGTTATTACACATACAATTTCTGACATAGTTAGATCCACTGGAAGACCTGCAATCTACAGACTAGATTCTACAGCCCCTCAGCGTTGATTTGTACGTGAACAATTACAAGTAATTCCTGCGGATACACAATTACCACCACATACAATTACATAACCAGAACCTCTACATCGATTGCATTCAAGACAGGTCAGCATCACATTATCACGTGTGTTACCTAGATCGCTATTAATTCTATCTACGGTAAATTGTCTTGGATTATTATTCGAATACTGCCATAGCATCTTACAGTTACAGCTTGCACAATCATTATTCTGTCGTTGTTTTAGCGTTATAATAAATTCAGCATCAATATCAAAGTCACGCTTATTATTTTTTTGTCACATTGTTTATAACCCGCTAATTTTTTTTTTATTGCAGCAGGGTCGTTAGTGATTTCCTCAGTTATCACATAATCTATAATAACCCTATGTAGTTGAGATATTCTTCTGACTCGAGAAACTGCAAGATAGACTAAATTCGACCATTCAATCCGATCATCTACAATCCAGATATTTGTATCAGAAAGTTAATCCTTGAGATGAGTGAATCGTTATAGCGTATCCTAACGTCCATGGAGATTTATCCATACTCAATGCGCATTCAACAACATCAATAGCAACCAAAACAATATCATTCAAGACGAGATTCTGTACCCTTGGTGGAACCAATGCACCAGGAATTTCCACTTCGATATTCTGTCGTCGAGTATCTGCTGGGCGATAACACAAAGGTACAGGTAGATCTGAAAACTTTTCTTTGTGTAACGTAAATAATTTCTTCTGTAGTTCATCACGAACTATCTTTCTACTTGCGACTATCAAATCAGCGGGTCTCCATAAACTCAGAAAATCATTCATATTAGTTTCCGGAATTACTGCGCGCATTATCTCACATTGTATTTTATCCGGCTGCAGTCTGATTTACCTTTTAAACTCCTTCAGCGATTCATCAATAGCTCTACGGTCATCATTTATTTCTTCATAATAATCTACGTTATTCTTCAGCCATTCATGTGGAGATTGTCCAACAGAAGGTGGTGGTTGACCATGATCACCACACATTATCACAGCAGTATTCTTTAATAACAACCATTCAAGAAATACTTTTAATATTTCTAACGACACCATGCAAATCTCGTCCCAGATAATATACTTAGGTATATATTTTTCACCCATTCTCTCAGGAGTCCATGTGTCTCCGCACCATCTAAAGAAACTATGGTATGTGCATGATTTTACTCCTCGCTCTTTTATTTCCCTGGCTAATTTATGTGTAGGTGTCAAAACAATTATATCTGAACTATTATTCATAAATAAGTTAATCGCACGAGTTGTTTTGCCTGAACCACCGCATCCGTTAAGATAAACAGTCTTATGTCTAGCTACAGGGTCGTATACAGATGGTGCCGATGACTTTGATGCTTGATCACTGTTTTTTAAATATTTCTCCATAATTTCAACGTCTGCAGATTCAGAATAGCTAAGTATATTCTCTTGCTTTATTTTCCATGTTCCCCATTCACCATTACCGAGCAGCGGTTTTAATAAATTCTTATACTTTTTATGTATATAAAATGAATCCGTAGCAACTCTGACAGCATCATTAGGAAATCTATTTATCATCGACAATAGATTTATTGAAACATAAGCTAACATCGATGATCTTAAATGAGTGAACTGCGGTGAGTCGCCATCAATATAGCTCACAATTGTACCTAGTTTGGTCCCGTCTGATAAATAAGCATTACATCGATTTACAAACGTATTTTTTTCCGTTGTATCAGCGATTATAAAATATAGTTCAGCATCGTCCATAATCAATCTTGTACAGTGTCGTTTATAATCGTATGAACTACCTTGAGTGAACTTGCCGATTATCTTTCTACCAAGATCCTTTGCAAGTTTTTCATCGTCCTTGCATTTACAGTCATCTTCGTCAAGATCAAGGAATTCTTTCCTGGCATCATCGACGGGTTCCGGTAACCAAACCTGCTTCTGCGGACGATACGATATAATCGCTTCAGTTACTCTCAACGGCATTAAAATTCCAGCATCAAGCATATACCTCAACACCACTATCGGTACCCAGTACTTCTCTGAAAAATGTCTTCCAAACCAAATATAGTTGATAGGATGAAGATTTTGTACTGGACACTGATTAACTGTCCATTTGACCTCAGTGGAAAATTACTGGCACTAATTAACTGTCCATTTGACCTCAGTGGAAAATTACTGGGCACTTTAGTTACATATAAACTTATCTCTACATACAGACGGGACTTCTCTCTACGAACACATAGATGATTCTATGTATACAAATGGTGATGACGGGGGAATCTTGTCTACGTCCAACAGATTTTGTACAGTCTCACAGGACTTGTATTACTAATGTAGCGTGAATTTACTTCAGTTTTTCAAAATTAATAAAATAATCGCACATATGAATTATCGTTCGTTAAGGTCAAAGTACGTTAGAGCTAAAAATAACTCTACGTACTTGGTATATAAAACTGACGTGAGTTTAAGGTTATTAGAGTCAAAATATCCCTCTCTGTTACAAATTGCTGCTTCACTAAAAGCGATGCTTACAGAGAGAGGATAGATCACTAAATAATTAACGAAAAACGATATATATCGTGTCCGTACGGGGACTGAAATACCTCGATTATAGATAACATGTATTACAAGGGAGATAATCGTTTGACAGAGACAGAGCAGAGTTATCGCGCTTCATTATATAATTAATTACAGTGAAAAAAATAATTTTTATCTGCGTTTTGAGAGAAATGTATATAGAGACCTGCCAGGTGTTACAAATGTGATGATTTAGACCCTCACGGAGCAAGAAATCTGACTAAATAACATAAAACAAGCAAAAATAGCATAAACAAGCAAATTCTCTCAGATCTATAATATTTTCTGAATAATGCGCTGATTGCAAAAGAATTTATTCACTAAACGAACAATGTTGGTGCGTAAATACGACAACTCTACGAGTGTATATACAAATTAATATTAAGATTCTCTCCTCGTAGATCCAAAATGTGTCCAGACTGGTCAGTAAGTTTGAAATTTATTCTCGACAATAACGGATTATGTACACGTAGATAAACGGGGTTAATTGGTTCAGATACAATTAACCACCCAGGCGGATCTTTAGGACAGAATGTATATAATATATAACCTTGCTCCGCAGTGCCACTGCGGTGGCCAGATTTCTCAAGGTCTACTTGATAACTGCCATCAATTACATCACATACTAGATTGACTGCGATAGTTGATGTTATATTAACAATGCCTGGCGATATATGACGGCCTCCACTGTATGGATCGTTGTTATGTTTAAGAATAACCGGTGGTGGGGCTAATTTTCTCCATGCTGCATGTATTTTAGGGAAATATTCATCAATGATATCGTTGAGTGTTTTCTTCATTTTAGCGTTATTTAAATTTGGTATTATAAATGTTTTTAATTGTTTTTCTGTTATTTTGTAATGTTTAATAAACAAATTTTTCATCATATCCCAGTTTAAATTATCATCAATATCTATAACACCCCAACGCTCTCTTACAGCGTGTAAAATTATATCATTAATAAGCCTTAAATCTATCACAATAATGTTTAAATGTTTTATTGTTTCAATTATCTGTTGTTTCACATCTTCGCTGTAATATTGTAATAAAGAAGAAACTAAATTTTGTAGTTTATTAACTGATTGTTCATACTCGAGTTTAATTGGGTCGGACCATAATTTTAAATTTTCTTCATTAATGTGAATTTCTTCATTAACAGATTTATGTAAGTGTACTCTTTTAATATATAATTTTTCACCATAGAGCTCTTGATAATATTCTGGTTGATCAGCGAGTACCCACGGAAATTTACTTCGATATTCTGGACGTTTTATAAATCTCTTTTCTGTTGTGAGAAATTCATTTTTAGTCGGTTCTGGAATTCCATTTGATTTTTGGTCATGAGGAACATCAGGCCATCCTAACACAGATCTGATCGAACTCTGATAAATATGTACAGCATAATCAGGAGAATTTATTTCAATCACCGCTGATAATGTTGGTTCGTAAACAGTAATCGCTATTTTGGATTCTTTTTCTGTAATGGATTTAATTCTGCGTTGAAATTCATTGTTGATCTGTTCTATTTAATAACTGCCAGTTGGAATACTAACTACTTGCCAATCAGGAGTTCCATCAGGTTTATTCTTATTTGCGAATACTAATGAATTATCTGGCTGTAGTCCACTAAATGGTTTTGATCTAATATTAGGCCAGCTATGATAAACCCGTAACTGTGCTAATGCTATTTCCTTTGCAGGAATTGCGGTTGGAAAGTTAACGCTAAATTCAGGATTAGTAGAACTTAATGAAACCATTGTAGTTTTTGACGGAGTCGTATTAGTGACGATCTGCTGAAGTAATTCCCTGTCTGTCATTATTATTATCGTTATTATTTAATTCGTCAAAATCATTAGCGATCACCTTAAACGCATCATCATAGGTTTTCATCATCATCGCAAATTCAGTATCGGATATTTCACCATCACTAACGCATGAAGAAATATACAAGGATAGTTTAGAACATGCCTCTGTTACTGTATGTAATTTAATCATATAATCGTGCAATTTAGCATTTGTACAGGTATCTATCTTTTTAGCTATAATACCGAGAACACCAGCAATAGTCGTTGATGCTGAAACAATGATGGTTATAACAGCAGGTGCTGTCATCGTCAATGTTGATAATAATAATCCTGTTCCAGCAATAACAGCAGAAACTGAGTAAACAACTACATCGATGACAACTATACGCCTTTTGTATTTTTTTTTTTTTATGTTATAATAATTAATAAAATCCTTTAGTTTAGACAGACGTTCATATACTTGATTGTATCTGTAACGTTGAACGTCGATGCGAGACTGAGGTTGATCCATTATTGTTATATTAAGTGACTAATTGTGGTGTTCCAGCTACAAATTCCAAACACCACCAGTAAGACGTTGCGGTTATTGTTTGATCATCTGCTTCCAGTAAAAATATTTCTTCAGCATCTTTATTTAACACTATAGATACAACTCCAGAAAAAGCATCGGCTGAATGACGCCATGGAAATGTTGTAGTATAAATTTTAAACTTTGCAGAGCTAAAGATAGACAGTCTATACACACCAGTAACATTCGCGGTATATCTAATAGTGTTATTTTGCTGTGACCATGTTGTTAATCCTGATGCTACTGTGTACACGACATTGACGATCTGATTGTGAAGGATTTTAATCAGATTAGTTTTTTGAATAATATTAGGTATTCCACTAACAATATCATTGAGTTTCATGTTAACGTCGGCTAGTTTTATGTCAACGGTTGGTGGATCACCAAAAAAATCTTTTATGGGTTTGTTTATGTTTCTACGAAAATTTAAAAAAGTTTGTACGTGATTAGTAAAAGTACCATTGAGTGTGGTCATTTCGGTATTGATTGTTTTTAGCAAAGTTGTTGTAGAAATGTTGCTATTGTCTACATATTTCTTCGTTGCAGCGTCAAAATCAGATTCTGGTGTTCTAAGATTATTAATACCATTATTATTCATATTGAGAAATGCACGCATTATACCACCGTTGACTAACACGTACTTAGATTCTTGATCATCGACATATTTTTTTGTTGCGGCGTCTGTATCTACGGTTGGATTTCCAAGGTCTATAATTTTATTTCGATTCATGATAATGTAACCCGTGAATGAATCACCAGCTCGCTTGATAAAATCGTTAACTGACTTACCAGAATCTTGTATTTTAGCCTGATCGGAGAAAATAACGATATTATTAACCACTGTGGTAGGAATTCGTACGATTACATCTGTCAGTTGTATGTTACTCGTTTTTAATCGTCCTTGTTTATCCTGAAAAACAACGACTTCATTTTGATCCACACTTGTAATATTTAATAAATCGTCAATCTCATTTTTGAGTTGATCAAGAGTTGCATATTTAGATAAATCAACTTACTTCTGAGCTCTGCGAGATCTTCCGTAAATATCTACCATTATATTTATTAGTATCCGTTTAAATGTGACAATGTGGTATATTCATGCACGACTTTACGAGGTGGTTTTGTTGATTTTGATATAGCATCAAGTACACTAAGTACTTCACGACCACATATTGGTGGATCAGCTAGTGTTTGTGTTGGTAACGTTGAATACCAAATTGGAGCAATATTATTGCTGACATAATGAAGAAATTCCTTAGGTGGCACTAATCCATATGAATCGAAATAAATAATTCCACGTGGATCAATTGCATATCCAACCCAATGCGTGTCTGGTCCAGAGTTTTTATCGAGATTAATAATACCAGTTTCAATATTATTCGGTTGTTTTGGTAATTGATCGCGCATAAAAACACCTCTGAAGTTTTTTATTTTTAGTTTTTTAGCAGCATTAAGTAAATCAAAATTGGACATAGGCGATATCAGTAAACTGTCCCGGGAAGTCTTAGACCCTTTCCGTACCATGAATATGGGGTCCCGGGAAGTCTTAGACCTTCTCCGTACCATGAATATGGGGTCCCTGGTAATCTTAGACCTCTTCCCTTTTTTTTAATTCCCTGTCCGGTTGCTTTCTTTAATGCCATTCCAGCAGCGGTTCCAACAGCACCTAATGCAGCTGCTTTTGCAACAGCTGGGGCTGCAGCGGCTATTAATGCTGGTATAGCTGCGAGAAGTGGAAATATACCACCTGTCTTAGCAATATCTTTGATAGCTCCCGCAGAAAGATTAAGTTTTATACCTTTATTTGAATTTTTAGCTTCATTGAAGTTTCTGAATTGACGCTCGGTCAACGATAATTTATTTGAACCGCTCATCTGTTCTCGCTTTAGTGATATTTTTATTCCACAGTTATTTTTTGATGCTGATTGTAGCCTTTTAATCTGACCAGGAGTCAGGGTAATACTAGCGTGATGATATGACATTATAATTATTATCCTGATTTTAAATCAAGGTGATCTAATTACATGTTTTCTACTGGAGCATCAACGACTCTCATGCGACCACCAACACCTTCAAGTAACATTGATTTATCGCTGAGTATAACGGCTATTGCTCTGTAACCACCAGCGGGCAGTCGAGATACGCGAGCTCGAAAGTGTATATCAACGACAGATTGTCTGAATAAATCTAAGTGTTTTAGTGAAAAGTAATATATTGGATACAGTGTTGTAAAATCACGCTGAGATATCTGTAACCCAGAATCAACATTCTGATCACGCCCCATGAACGTCATCAGACGATGATATGCACGTGCAACATGATTATTTTCAAAATTTAGCAACACTTCTTCGGGAGGTTGTTGGTGTCCATTTATCCTCAAAGAAACTTCACTAACTACCAAGCGTATCAAACACCATTGGATTTCGTTCTTGTGAGTTTACTCTGACATTTTCCTGAAATGCAATAAATATATGTTGTGGTGCTGACACTCCCTGCTGTGATGCTATCTGCCATGTAAATAAACCAGCAACAGCACCTTGAATACTATCTGTGGTCATAGTCAACCATGACAACATTGATTTACCACCACTGTCCATGAAAGAAAGTAATCGTTGTTCTTCGGTAATCGATGGGGTCATTGTTGGCATCCATAACGAAAGTTTTGTCAGTATTACTTTACCTACAGCAACTGCAGCATCACGCCATATTGCATCATTGTCGGTGGCTTTTCTAACAAGTACCACTGTATGTTTAGCGCCAAATATAACCTTCCTAACATTTCTGCAGAATCCAAAAATATGTGACAGTGGAATCACACATGAAAATTCTTCATCATCGTTTAACATTGTTCGATGTGATGCGAATCCCAAGTTAAAGTTTTCATTCATTGATAATACTGCAGGACCATCAGCAGCTCCTCCTGCAGCTCTTACATCACCTATGGTTACGTTTCTGTTTTCTGGATGATCAGTTGTATCCTTTGCAAACATCATTGATGGACCAGCTGACCTTGAGTAATCATCGCTGTATCTTGCAAGACCAAGTATTGTTGTGGCAACGTCCACATTTTCCAGGCATGATTCAATATTCTTTCCGTCAATGATATATATGGCACTGTTAAATAAAGCCATGACACCGTTGTTAACAAAACCAACTCGATTACCAATTCCGTATGCGTTATTATCTGCTTGTAAGAGTCTACCTTCTACTTCAATAAATGCTTCAGCGGGTAAGAAATACCTACTTGTATCCTGAACTTGTAGTTCAATTCGTCCACGCTGATCTGGAATTCGTGCATCATAAGAATAATATTGATAATCACGCACAGACTCATCCTTGAGTACTGGTGCATCCATGTCGAACGCTGATATACGTTTAAACATCTTTATTATAATTATTATCGTCTAAAACGAAGACCACTTTGGGAAGTGAGACCACTTCCTGCTATTAGACTAGCGGTTATATTTTTTCTTTTTCTGATAATGGTACATCACCCAACTCTGCTAGTTTTTGATTAGCAGCTTGATTTATTATTTTACTAATATTTGCAGGCATTACTTCAGTGCTAGGTAATCTTACAGGTTGAGGTCGGACCGCAGGTCTGCGTATTAATCGTGTTAGTCTATCTTTGATCGCTGAAAACGCTTTACTAGCGAGATTACCAACAGCACCAATACCTTTTTCATGAACAACATCAATAGCTTTCATCCCCAGTTGTTTTGCAATCGGTATTGCTTTTGGGGCTACCCTTCTAAACAGACCCTGAACAATATCGCCTAGTCCATCTCCGTAGGTTGTTTTGTATACTGGTAATCGTGAATTTACTGCCCTGACCATGGTTGGTCCACGTTGATTACTATATACGATCATTTTATTATAGTAGCTGTTATTTAATTACATACTCAGTCACTATAGTAGCCATCGGCAATTTCATTAATGAGGGATCGATATACATTAACATCCATAATTCCACCTGTAAATAATCGTTTACAAATATCAGCTGCTTCATTAATGATTTCTGGGGAATTATTACCAGCTCGTTTTCCTCCAATGAGGATTTCTAGTCGATCAACATCAGAAAGGACATTATTGGGGCAAGTAATAAGGCCACTTCCTAAACCACTTCCAGTTGCGCCAGAAGAGGTGTCTGACGGCCAATATTCTCCTTCTTCTTCCTTACCTGCTGTTTGGACTGGTGATTTCATTTGTTTCATTATTTCTTGTTTTTCTTGTTGTATTTGTTGTAGTCGTTGTTCTATTCTCTCTCTCGTTCTTCTATTTCTTGCTCTCGTGATAATGTTTTTGGTGATTTCATTTGTTTCATTATTTCTTGTTTTTCTTGTTGTATTTGTTGTAGTCGTTCTTCTATTTCTCTCTCTCGTTCTTCTATTTCTTGCTCTCGTGATATTCGCTCAAATGGTTTTGGAGATTGTTGTCTTTTATATTTTTTTCTTTTCATTCCTTCTTCTTGTTTTCTTAATTGAATTAAATCATCAATTCCCCTAACATATTTCTGATATAATGGATCATCAGCTCTAACTTGTTTAACATTCATACGTATGCGATATAATGCCTTTTGCCATTGTTCACGGCTTCTAATAGTTTTAGCGTACTCAGGTTTCATTAATTTATCTCTTCGACTAAAACCATCAACAACAAATTCAATCAATTGTTCTAGGTTCTTAATGTCGTTATTAATTGTCTTAATAGTTTCTTCATTAAATTTATTTAACAGTTCAGCATTAATTATAGGATATACTGATTTTGGTTCAGGAGCTAGTGCTTCAGCACCTTCAGGTATTTGTTGTATTGGTTGAGCAGCAGCTATTTCAGCTGGAAGTCCACGTAAAATCCTTTTTGTCTGTTTTGTTCTTTTTGCTATTTTTTCAGTTGATTCAGCGGTTTTTTCTAGCGCAGGAAGGAGACCTTTAGTGGTCTCAGTAATAGGTTTAAATAACTGTTTTGTATCCTCTTCAAATTCCACCTGAGATTCCTGACGTGATTGTAGTTGTTGCTTGACTAAATCACGGACGGGTAAATACTTTCTAATTGCTTGAAGTCGCTCTCGAGCTAATCTAGCTGAATGTGGTTCTCCAATATTCTTCATTTATTAATAATATTTATACTGGTTGTTTAATTTATAGCAGCAGAGAGGGTGGACGACAAAAATTTAGTGACCCGGTACTGATATACTCGGAGGGTACCATAATACTGGAGACCAATTAGAGAAAATTTCATCGATAGAACCGTTAAATTGCAAAAATAAGGGCTCAGAAAAGTTGTAGGGTCCACCCTCTCTGCTGCTGGGCCATTAGTAGACAAAGTATCTAATTTATGAATCCAGTTCGTTTCTTTTATGAGTGTATTCATGTCTCCATGCACAATATCTATTGGCATGAAAGAAAAATTGAGTAGAGAGTGATTATTGGTATCAAAATGTGTTGAAATGTTAGAGGAAAACTGAGGATCTCTATAATTTGTTTTTTATAAAAGCAATGATTATTCATTCTCTCAGAAATTTGTTGAAGTGTTTGTCCAACATATTGCATATTATATTTTTTACAAGTTATCAAACAAATCACATCACTTGATACACAGTTAGTGTTATAACGTAGAGAAAATACCTCTTTTGTATTAGCACTACTGAAAGAAGCACTTTCTCTTATGTTTGCACATTGAGAGCACCGGTGTCTATTACACTTAGATGACAAGTATTGTCCTTTTTCATTTTCTGTCTGTTTAGTTCTAATTAGAAAATCTTGCAAATTCTTGGGTCTTCTACAAGTAAGAATTGGTTTATTGTTGTAAAGTGATTTTGTGCTGATTTTATTTGACAAATTTAGGAGACTCCAATATTTATTAATTATAAGGCCTATATTAGGTAATGAAGGATTATACTGTATTGTGAAAGGAATTATATTTTTCTCTATTGTACAATTTACTGTGTTTAAAGCCTCATGTTGAGTAAGATTATGGGCTTTGTTCAGTGCAGAGTCAATGATATGTTTTGGATAATTTCTGTTTTGGAAATACGTTTTTAAATCATTCAACAAATTTTGTAATTGACAATCATCTGAAATAATGAGTCGGTATCTTATGGCCTGTCTATATGGTATACTGCTTTTACATGACATGGGATGACTTGAAGAATATTCCACATACTGGTGAATATTAGTTTTTTTTGACATGTATAGTTGTAGAGATAGTGTTATCACTATTTTTAATTACATTTACATCTAAAAATAAAACATGCGTACTTGATACAGTATATGTAAGTTTAATTGTCGGATGAAAATGATTTAAGCGATCAATGAATTTTTCCAGTTCTCACTTGAGTGGTTCCAGATCATAAACATGTCATCTAAAAACCTAAATCAAACAGATGGATTAACTTTTCTTTTTGAAGGAAATATTTTTCTAATTTACCCATGAACAGAGAAGCATATGAAGGAGACATAGGACTACCCATTGCTGTACCCATTATTTGGATGTAATTTGTATTATTAAATTGAAAATAATTATTTTCCAAGATGAGTTTTATTAATGTATAAATATCTTCACTAGATAGTGTGCAATTATTAGGATTGTTATCAAGAAAATATTTACACGCTTCAATGCCATCTGTATGCAGAATGTTGGTATATAGTGATGTTACGTCTAATGATACCACGATTGAGGTATCAGATAGCTGTGGAAGTGGTTTCATTAAAGGTTGTAAAACTCTATCAGTAAATTTGGATAGGTTTTGGATATGGAATTATTATTTTTAGCTATCTCATTAATGCATGTTGAAATTTTTTATTTAATTTCTATTGACCGGTCTTCGTTAATATGTTTGTAGTATTTTTCCTCATTTAATTGACGTTGAACTTCTTTAACTAATCTTCTTGATTCATAATAATAATAGTGTTTGATTTATCAGCCCTTTTAATCACTATAATATAATTCCTTTCACAATACAATATAACCCTCCATTACCTAATATAGGCCTTATAATTAATAAATATTGGAGTCTCCTAAATTTATCAAATAAAATCAGCATAAAATCACTTTACAACAATAAACCAATTCTTACTTGTAGAAGACCCAAGAATTTGCAAGATTTTCTAATTAGAACTAAGCAGACAGAAAATAAGAAAAGGCAATTCTCGTCATCTAAATATAATAGACACCGGTGCTCTCAATGTGCAAACATAAGAGAAAGTGCTTCTTTCAGTAGTGCTAATACAAAAGAGGTATTTTCTCTACGTTATAACACTAACTGTGTATCAAGTGATGTGATTTGTTTGATAACTTGTAAAAAATGTAATATGCAATATGTTGGACAAACACTTCAACATATTTCTGAGAGAATGAATAATCATTGCTTTCATAAAAAAATTATAGAGATCCTCAGTTTTCTTCTAATATTTCAACACATGTTAATACCAATAATCACTCTCTACTCGATTTTTCTTCATGCCAATAGATATTGTGCATGGAGACATGAATAGACTCATAAAAGAAACTTTAATACTGGATTCATAAATTAGATGCTTTGTATCCTAATGACTTAATACCAATGCACAATATAAAATTGTATAAATTTTTTTTTTAAATTGATTAATTGTATATCCTTTATAACAGTATATGTATGACTGTTTGTCTCTTTTTTATTTTATTATTTAACTGATTCAGGTTTCATTTGAGACTCATGTATCTTTTAGATTCTGTTTTATATATATAAAATTGTTATGATGATGCATATCATTTATGATGTTACGTAATGATGTAATTCTTGTTTTAAAATATAAAGACGTCATCCATTTCTTTCAAAACATTTTGTGCCTGGAGAAGCATGTATTAAATGCGAAACTAGTTGCATAGAAATATTGGCGTTTGTGTTGTTTTCATCCCAGTTCAAAAAAGGATAGATACAGGACACACAGCACTAATTGTATGGAAAAATGGGAACCAGCCTGGAAATGGGTGAATATACAATAGAGTATATACAAGTTTGGCTGGCCTGGATTGGTTAATAACATAAGTTATGTTTTAGGAAAAAGAATCTTTTGAAAGCGTATCCTAGTTGTAAGTGAAAAAAAAATAGAAACATTGTTTTATTGATGGAATTTCAGTCTTGAGTTTGGAATGCTCATTACTAAAATTAACACCTGACTCTTTGGTGCGGAATTGAAAGCACATGGTTCAAACACATGCAGGTCCAGAAAATACCACGGCTCATATTCTTTTCTCTACAAAGAAGCTGACATCTAGGTGTCATCTACACTAATAAATATAGGTTTGATTATGAGCACTCAGAAATTTTAAGTTATTGAATTTTTGACATCATGGTGTTTGCATAGGTTTACTATCAGAACTGAATTAGTACCTCGAGTCCTAGAGACAGCTACAGCAATACAGTGACTCCACATATACAAGTGCAATTAACTTTACTTTAAATGCAATCATATGGTTCTATTTGTGGATAATAAGCAAAATTAATACCTTTTGTAAACCTCTGAGTGACTTTCAGTGGGATAGTAAACACATATTCAGATAAATCAGCTCATGCAAAGAAGGGGGGAGGGGGAATAGTGTGTAGATTGGACTATGTTAGGTGGAATGTTTTGCACTTCAGTTTATATCTAAGCAATACATGTTTAAGCTTTACACAATTTACCATTTATAGAGTAATTATGGCAAGCAATATGATATTTCTTAGTTGAGAATTGAAACATAATGCTTCAGATATGATCACTTAGGTCTCTTCCACCATGCTTGATGGTGATGAGCTCTCATGACTTTGCACCCCCCTAATTACTTTCAGTGAATGTTTTGGAACTTCATATTTTGCATTTCAATGGACCTCTGTCTACCTTACTTTAAATGATATGTCTTCTGTTAAGAATTTTAGGTAATTTTTGTAATTTAAATCTCTTTTCTGGAATAATATATGTACATATAGATGGTCACCTTCACCTTTTACTCATTAATTACACAATATGACAAGGCTGGTAATATATTTCAGTATTAAATTGAAGAGAGATAAATGGTGATAATAAAAAGGTGACTCTTGTTAGACAGCTTTATTTTAACATTTTTTTCTGATTTTCTTAAATAAAGCTCAAATATTTAAATGTTGCTTGAAATGTACCATTGCTCATTAGGTGAAGATGAACTAGCAATATAATTTAATATTCACTAATGTAATCTTTGACCAGCAGAACTATGCACAAGGATAGATATAGATACAGAACACACGGTACTAATTGTATGGAAAAAATGGGAACCAGCCTGGAAATGGGTGAACATATAATAGAGTATATATGGGTTTGGGTGGCCAGGATTGGTTAATAATGTAAGTTATGTTTTAGGAAAAAGAAATTTTTGAAAGCTTATCTTAGTTGTAAGTGTAAAAAAATAGAGACATTGTTTAATTGATGGAATTCCAGTCCTTTAACATTCTTGAGTCTGGAACACTCATTGCTAAAATTAGCACCTGACTCTTTGGTGCAGAATTAAAAGCACATGGTTCAAGCATATGCAGGTCCAGTAAATGACATGGCTCATATCCTTTCCTCTACACAGAAGCTGACATCCAGGTTTCATCTATACTGATAAATATAGGTTTGATCATGAGTACTCAGATATTTTAAGTTATTGAATTTTTAATATCATAGTGTTTGCATAGGTTTACCATGGGAACTGAATTAGTACCGTGAGTCCTATACGGTGTGGCTTGTGGATGTTACATGGCAAAAATTGTTAGAGCAGATGTATCTTTGCAAACTTCAAAACATGTCAGATCAGATAAAAGGTCAAATCAACACCGTGTTACAAACTTGACAAGAAGAATATGAGGATAATGAAATACATCACTCAGGGATGTAGCACATGAATGCTCATTGCAAAATTTTAAATTAAATTCACAATTATCCAGTTCTGTAATTAAGATGACTCACCCAATATTTTTGTTTCAGAGGGCGCAACTTATTACTGTCTAAATAATGGCCTTGTGCAGCGCGTTCCCAAGTCAACTGACGGGATATCAATTTTAATACATGAATATTTAAAGAATACAAATAAGCAAAACTGAAAAGGTTTTTATGTATCTTTATTCCCAGCATTATAATGGATATTTATCCACTTCATGTATACCCAACATGCTTGTGAGAGGGGACTGCAACTTTTGTTGTGGAACTTCTATTTTCACCAAAATTCTAATGAGACCTCTCTCTCTCTCTCTCTTTCTCACACACATATAGACACACAACTTACTGTAGAAACTATAAAGTGGGACCCTATAACATCTTGTAAGGACCCTATACAATTCAAATGTGGGAGTCCTTGGGACTCCATAAAACATCAATTTAACAGAAGCCATGAGTGTTAACCCACGACAAGGTTAAACCATTGCAGGAGAAGTCTCTTCGGACCAGGAAATTGTGACAATTTGAAGGTGCCCAGAGTTAATACTGAGGTCTGGAATGCAATGTCAAAACAAGCCAAGAGTGTTGATATATCACTGCAAAAGCTGCAAACTCAGTTGGGGCAAATGTTGGTGCCCACCTTAAAGGCAATGGAATTATTTAAGAAGCACAGAAGCAATCTGCAAGAATTACCGCCGGATACAGTTAGGGACTTTGTCATGGACATTTTTAAAATGTCATCATTTCTGTTCAGTGACTTCAGTTTTAAATGCCATGAACTCATAAAACTATAGTGAACTGACATGTATCAGCCCATCTGCGCTGCATCAAACCCCACCACAAACTGACTTTTTGAAGATGAGCTAAATGGGCAGGAACTAGGCTTAAAAAGCCTTAATGAATCCCAGAAGGCTGGAACTCAGCTGCTGGGAAAAAAACCCAACAGGAAGCAGCAAAATGACAAGTGGCCTCAAATTTTAAAAGCAATGTGCCTTTTTTAGGACTATCTTATTCACAGCCCGGACACTCCCGGAACCGGAATTATCATCAGTGACAGCCCAACCATCGTTGGAGGCAAGACTTCAAAAAGTTCAGAAACGAGGAACCAGGTTTCCCAAACATCGGAAGGATCAATAAGATCCTCCCAGGCTATTAGTATGCAGAATCGTGTAAGTCCATATGATGTTTCTTGTGTGAACAACACACCTGACAATTTTGTTGCTAGGAAAATTTCAGTATGGTTTGAAGGTTGGCAGAATATTACTTCTGATGCTTGGATTCTGAATACTGTGCAAGGTTATGAAATAGAGTTAGAAAAGTGACCTGTGCAAACATATATACCAAACCAAATTAAATTCTCAATAAATGAAGAGAGACAAATAAATGCTTAAATTCTAAATTTTCTTGCAAAAGGTATTATTTGTAAAGTTAATTCCACACCTGGACAATATTTTTCAAACATTTTCATTGGACCTAACAAAGATGGGTCTGTAAGGCTTATTTTGAATTTAAAACAATTCAATTCAAATGTTGAGAAGATACATTTTAAAATGGAAACTTTGAAAAGAGTTGTCAATGCCATAAAAAATTGTTTCTTTGCATCTGTTGACTTAAGGATGCCTACTATTCTGTTATTGTGGCTCAGAAACATAGGAAGTACTTGCGTTTCCTGTGGTTTGGGGATATATATGAATTTACCTGTTTGCCGAATGGTTTTGCCTCTGGACCATGCATTTTCACCAAGCTACTGAAGCCAGCTTTTGCATCATTGAGACAAAAAGGGTTCACAAATGTGGCATACATCAACAATAGTTGTTTGCTGGGGGAATCATATGGGTGTATGCAGGATGTTAAGGAAACAGTTTGTACACTTGATGGATTGGGATTAACCATTCACCCTGGAACATCTGTGTTTGAACCCACCCAGAAAATAAATTTTGTGAGATTCTTGCTGGACTCGGACACAATGACTGTCAGACTAACTCAAAATAAAGCAGACAGTCTCGTTGCTCTGTGTTATGTCAAACTGCAGAAATGGGACATCACTGTTTATGAATTGGCTCAACTTGTGGGAAAGCTTGTTGCTAGTGAACCAGGTGTAAAGTATGCACCTTTATATTATTAAGACCTAAAACATGAGAAAGAAAAAAAAAACTTAAAGATACATAAAGGTGATTTCAGTGCTTATTTGTCGTTTTTGGCAGAGAGCAGACAGTGTATTTCTTGGTGGATATCTAATGTGCACTCCAGTTTAAAGTAGTCTCACATGGTGAACCACAGTTTGTCTTGAGCACTGACAGCTCAGTTGTTGGTTTGGAGGGGGGGGGGAGAGTAAATCACACAATCAAAGATGAAACATGTGGTCATTGGGATCAAGACGAAAAACTGTATCATATTAACTTCTTCAAACTGAAGTCATGTATTTTTGACATTACAATAGGTTTCTTAGGAGGTGAAGAACACGTATGTGCGCATCTACATGGATAACTCGGTAGCAGTTTCATATGTAAACAAAATGGGGGGGGGTCTGCATTTCCAATTTGCATAATTTATCGCACGATATCTGGTTGTGGTTGCAGTTAGGTGTATCTGGTTAAGTGCTTCTCATTTGCCAGGAACACTAAATTAACTAGAAACACAAATGAGGATTCTGAATGGAAGTTAAGTGCTACAGTATTCAGTACCATTATTAAAGTGTATGGGCACATAGATGTGGCTAAATCACCAACTTCTGTCTTATGTTTCATACAGACCTGACCCAAAATCTATAGCAGCTGATGCTTATTCTTTAAAATGGAATTACAGTTGTCATTATTGCTTTCCACCTTTTCAGTCTGTTGGGAGCAGTGCTGCAAAAAGTGGCCCAAGATGAAGCAGATCTTATTTTGGTGGCACCACTTTGGACAATACAACCCTGGTTTCCGAGCCTCCTGCATGCTGTAGTTGGTACTTGCTTTCTACTGCCAGGTCCACAAACGTTTCTACACTTGGAACACAATCTGTAATGACGACACCCAGTCCACAAATTGAAGATAGGTGTTTTTCATTCATCAGGATAGCAATCAAATATCAAGGATTATCAGAAAGGGCTGCCTTCCTCTTCATCAATTCATGGACAATATCAACCAGATAACAGCATTGGGGTCATCATCAACAGTGGATATTATTTTCAGATCAAAGACAGATTAATCCACTTGACCCACCTGTGACTATTGTTATAGAGTTTTTGACTGAATTAATAGATAGAGGTTTAGGTTATATTTCTGTAAATACAGATAGATCTGCAATTTTGTCATTAGTTAGTCTTACTTCTTAATCCACTCTAAGTAATAATGTTTTACTTATGAGATTTATGAGAGGGGTGTTCATTGCAAAGCCTTCATTTCCAAAGTACTCATTTGTGTGGGATGTGCAGCTTGTATTTAAAGGTCTACTAGTGTGCTCACACAACTTTCTTTTATATGATAAATTTAATCTTCTAGATGTGATTTTTAAAGGTGTTATGTCAAAAACCTCATCATCAATGAAAATAATGACCACAAAACATCAATTTTTTATAGCACAAGGAAAATCGCTCCTAGCCGATTTCGCACTCTGCAATTTCTGTAAGACAAAGTGGAAGTGATGTGCTGTAGGGAACTGTGCATTTCTACTTTTGTTGTTAGTTGCATTCAGTAAATGGTACCGTGCGTTATCCGACCAGTGACAGGCGAGATAGTCTGCAGTGACCATTTAAGAGACGATGATTTCAATACCGCCTATAAAATTAAAGTGTCACTTGGTATTATGACCATCAGACGATTCCTGCTAAATGTAGTGCCAAGCATGTTTTCTCGCCAGATAACCTAGTCCATTAACACCAGATCAACAAAAACCAAGGGTTCCAGCAGGGCTTACAAAATGTAGACCGAGAGAAGCTTGTACAGAAGCAAGAGTTAGCGAAGGTAAAATATTTATACATCTTTCTCTTGCTATATTACTGGTTGTCAGCCCTACCCCTCACCACAAATATACCTAGCAAAAGACAATTAATGGGAGAGGGCGAATTTAGTGGGAGGATGTTTTCAAACCATAATAGCCCCACCCCTACCCCCAAAATGAATCTTGCTTTACCATGACAAGCGTGTGTGTCTGTGTGTGTGTGTAACCCTTGGACTTTAGTGTTGCCCACTCTCCCATTATTATCCCCCCCCCTCAAAAAATTAATTTGCATGCCCATGCTTATTTCAAGACAGTTCAACAATAACAATAATGACAAAACAAGTTTTCTGCTAAAGCCAAAATGTTGTGAATACTTGATGTATTGATTGTTTTTAATTGTAAAGGCTACTTGTTTTTAATTGTAAAGGCTACTTACCCCTTCGTGTTGAGGCACTGGGAGTAAATTACCTTGTTTACCAGAATATACACAACTGTGTCAATGGATGACGGTCTAGGTCAGAGTCAAACACACAACCCATTGCTTGTGAGTGTGAATACTAATGTCCGTTCATTGTGGAGAGTATAGTATTATTATTCACAGTATGTACAGAACCCTAGTTAAAAGGAATTTTTAAAAATACTTTAACACTGTCGGTGTAAAGATTTTACCTTCTAATGCTGCTCTAATTATATATTTAGGCACTGAATGAAAATTTTGAGAACCGGCAACCAGAAGATAATGCACTGGAGAGAACCCAAGACAGTAGATGGTGTGACATATCCTGTGGTGCATTTTAATGCCAGAGTGAACTTTCCATTCATTCCCTGTTTACATGGTTTGTATAGCTTCATAGTTGATATGGATTCCTAAGGCCTCACAAAATGAATCAGCATATGAGTCAATAATTAAATTATGTAATTTTTGCAGAGAAACTATAATGTATTGGTAATATGTCAAGCTTTACGATCAACCCTTAGTTGTAAAAGTAAGCAAAACGATTTGGTGCATTTGTCAATTATTATTCTGACATGCAAAAGACTTCATGTGTGACTACCATATCTACAGCAAAGGCATGAAACACATTTTTCAGACTCTTATTACAGTGACTAGATACACCATCATGCAGTATTGCTGTTCAATGTCAGACTGATAGGATACTGAAGAAAAAACAAACCAGCAGACGTAACATATAACATTGTATTAACTAAGCTCAGTATGATTATGTAAGCATTTGACTCAGTAGACCAAGCACTTGTGAACTTGTTATATTTAGCAATGATACACTTTAAATGATACATATATTCATGAGAAATCCTCATCTGTGTGAAAACCATGATGATCAGTATACACATCTACAATTTCACCTACTACACAGGTTGTGAAGTAAATGTCCAGCAAGTAAAGAGAAGGAGCAAAGGCATTGCAAACTTTCATGTACTTGTCAGCATTCATACATGGCACTCGTGCAAGAAAATGAGCTTACTTTTTCAATGTTACTTATGCATAAGTCCATTTTTAAAATATTGGTAAACACATTCAAGTTATGTACAGATTATGTCACATTTCAAGAAATAAAAGTATTGTTAATTTTGCTCAACACATTTTTTTTTTTTCTCTTTTCTTCAGAACAATTAAGTGAAGAGTAGTTATGACATGGAGAAAGAGGGACTTTCTAGAGCCATAAAAAACTGCAGAACCAGTGTGGAGGTGGCACTATTATTACAGACAGGCATGTTCAGATACAGAAATGGATCGGAGAGACTATGAGAGCCACACACTATTATGATGTGTGACATGTAGCCAAGGGTATGTAGATATTGCAATTTTTACTACACTGAATGATACTATTTGATAAAACTTGTATACAAGCACATATAGTAATATAACAGTTCTATGTTTGAAGTTATATTAAAGTTGGACAATGAACATATCGCTAGGAATACAGTCAGCCTCCTCCTCCCCGACCCTGTACATACACACAGAGAAGGGAGAAACTAACTAAATCAAAGCAACTCGAACTTGAAAGATTTTAATCAAAACAAAGCTAACAGTCTTTTTTATAGCACATACTCAAAATCACAACAAAAATTAATATTATTATTATTATTCATTCATTCATTCATTCATTCATTCATTAAACTATGATTTATATGTATGTTAAATTGAATACTAATTAAGTCTTGTTTCCAATTCCATTAATTCTCTTTGATAAATTGTCAGTATGAGTATAGGCAGTGGATGACATTTTACAGTTTCTTGATATACTGAGGTTACAATTTTTTTTCAGACAATGTTGAAGAATTGATGGCAGTGCTGGAGGAAGTGGTCAGGAAGCCGTGGTCAGTTGATAGACAGTTATTGCCACCTCTATGCAGCCATGTATCTATTATGACTGAAAATAGAATATACAGCAAATTTTTAAACTTGAATAAAGTTATGCTATTTCATGTATCCCGGTTTTCTGTTACTTATTTCATGTTTTCAGAGTCAATGCCTTTAGCATAAAATTAGATTTTACTACAATCAGTATTAGGAAGCTAAATGAATTAAATGTGAACATCAACAGACAGCAATATGTTTTAAATGTCATATTATAGAATCTGATCAAGAAATGAAAAAAAAAAGAGCATTAAAGAATTTTTCAGGAGAATTTCCAAGATAAATGCACCAATGATTTTTAGCACAATCAATTATCAAACTGAAAGGTTTGGGTGAAAATTCCACACTCAAGTAAAGTGATAGTACTGATACACTTTGTTAATAAAGGAGGGATTTTATGAAAAGGAATTGTAAGCATAATTTTCACATATGTATAAAGCAATCACTTGTCCCAAAATTGACCCTCAGAGTGGCACCATAACTACTAACAATATTTTGCCTACAAGTGTTCATGTACTCGAACAGGATTTCATTGTAATTTACATATTGCTGAATGTAGGCACAATATGCTGCATCCAAGCAAACTGTCTGAAATCTTGGATGATCAATGATACAATCCACCTTGACCTCCTCAGACATTCAAAATCATAATCTCTTTACAGCATCAACGCTTCTGGACTATTTCTTTACTGCTGCAATTTCCACCGGTATGCCAATATACATGGTAAATACAGTCCATCATTCATTATTGTGTTAGATACCGAACTTGTGGGTAAAATGTGTGAGAAGTTCTTGCATGTTAAAGTATGATATATATGTATATATGATGCATGGTTAGACTTTATTATTATTATTATCAAGATTTGTTTCCCCATAAATCTGTATACTTCCTTGGCCACTAGTATTATACATCTAGACCCACAGAGAAAATATATGCTTGCTGAACATCTGGATATAACACCAGGTCTATGATTACTTTTTCTCTTTAATAAAATTCTTCAATTTTACTATCTGTGGAGGGTAGCAAACAATCACACCCAAAGGACATTCAAGGTCTGCATTTCATCATGGTTTAAAAGAACAAACTTGTAATAAAGTTAATAAAGTATTTATTTCTACATCTCTCACAGACTGAGTCATAAGTGTTTAACTTTTAACAGCACTAGTTATTGATGAACCACGCCCACATGACAATCTGCTCTGAAGACATCCAAGTTTCACCCAAATTCATGCCCTTCTCTTTTCATTATGAAATTGAAATAACATTAACAGAATAATAATAATAATAATTTCCATAATGATAATAGTAATTACCAGAATGAATAGCCCAAGTGCTACTCAGCCTCATTATGTCCTATGTTCTTTTTAGGGTCCTCATCCACGTTCTCATCTCATTCGGCTTTAATTGGTACTGTCTAACCTCAGCTAGCAGAATTTTCTTAATATTCATTACATTTGCCATCTTCTAGGAGTTCACCTTCCTCACACAACGAAAACGAGCATGACAAATTTGCAGTAAATTCGCTTGATTCATCACTAAATTCAGCGATCATCACCACATCCGCTAAACTTGAGGGACTTCCCGACAGTGCGTCACTTCCGGAAATCCTATTATCACCAGAAGTATGCAAATATTTCGAGAGCATTTTCCGTAAAACATCGATAAATGCAAACATTATCTTCATTTTCTTCTCTGTTTGTTAAAATATGCAATTTTAATGCACATTTCTGAGTTATTTAGTTAAAAATGAACATTTTGTTATATAGTGTATATTACACTCTAGTAGACCTTTAACTATTTCCTCTCTTTACAAGGCAATGACCAATTGTCATTGCAAGAACTACTATGAAGTTAGCCATGTTGATGGCTTTGTTAACAGGACAGAGGTGTCAGATGCTTCAACTTATGCAGACAAATAGCATTAAACTTGGTGTTAACGGTGTACAAATACAAATTCCTTCATTGCTGGAACAATCTAAACCAGGTAAACATGTGGAGCCCTTTGTTTTTGAATATCCATAATGCAAAAACTTACGTGTTGTGTCTTCTTTGCAGAGTTATTTGCAATGGACCAAACTTTTGAGAAATTCTGAAACACAGTTATTCATCAGCACACAATCTCCACATAAAAAAGTTGCTAAAGGCACAATATCAAACTGGATAAAGACTCTTATGAGAAAGTCTGGTATTGATACATTGTTTTCCAGGCTCATAGCACAAGGGCTACATCTTTATCTGTGGCCTGTGCTAAAGGGGAACAATTGGGTACAATCCTGAAGGCAGCTGGTTGGGCTAGTGCCTGTTCTTTCTGAAAATTCTATTACAAACCCATTACAGACAAGACTGATTTGAGTACAAAGGTCTTTTCAGCATTCAGAATTTCATAATAGTCATGTAATGTACAGTGTAACTTTGGGTTATCTGGTTTAGTACCAACATATAAAAGTTTTCTTCTTTTTCTTCTAGTTGTTATTAATCTATTCCATAAATGGAAGCCTCTCTCTGAAATCTCATGGGATCACGAGGCACTTATGAGGGAACTGAAATTGATAAGTTAATCTAGACTGACCAAGTCAAAGTTTGATTATAATTTCATTATGCCCATAAGTGCCTTAGCAATCATATGCCCACCCTTAATACTTCCCACCAAGAAGACATTAAGGTTTCCATTTCTTTTGCTCCCAAGACTGACCAGCAATGTGACCAGTGTCATCTCATGTGATTACTAAGGCACTTACGGGGTTCATGAAATTGCAATCAAACTTCGACTTGGTAAGTCTAGTTTAATTTATCAATTTCATGAACTCCAATGTCCTAGTGATCACATGCCCACCCTTAATTTTTCCCACACAACAAAAGATTGAGGTTTCCATTTCTTTTGCTCTCAAGACTGACCAGTCACATGACTAATGTCATCTCATGTGATCAGTAAGGCACTTACGGGGTTCATGAAATTACAATCAAACTTCGACTTCGTAAGTCTAGTTTAATTTATCAATTTTATTATACTTCATTTCAATGACACGAGTTACAGTCCTACTACAATAAGCTTCATATGTGTCTTTGATCCTGCTAAAAGGACCATGCTATTAACACCTATGATACATATAAGATACACCCTCAACTATAATTTTACATTTCTTTCCATTATCTGCAGTAATTAACTTCTTTGGGGGATAATTTGGACACACAGAAAGTGATACTGATCTCAGACCTCAGCCTTAAAGATAGGCACATAAAAGTGCAAAATGACACCATCAAGTTATGAGCTTTAGTTACACCAAGTTTTATGTCAATTCTTTGGTCAAAAGTTTGCGAGTTATATCTCCAAACAAATTTAGTATTGTCCAGCTCTGAGTGTGAAATGAGAACCATGTAACTGGTAAATTTGATGCCCTTGTCTTATACATATAAATAACAGTCCTACCACTAATTCTATCAAAGTTGTAGACAATTTATTAGTAAACCTTACAAGCAGAAAAATATTAGAAGGTTTTGTACAAAGTCACCCGAGTATCTATTTTCACTGTTTCCACATTTTCTTCGAGAAGTATATGGGGAATCTCATTTGTATAGTTTTCACACTGGATGATTCCTTGGGAAAACATCAATGTCACTGTAATCCAAAGTGAGATACAGAAAAAAGGCATGTGACATGACACTGGATATCAACATGTTAATTTAATTATGCGAGAGGTCCCGGGATCAAATCCCGGACGAGCCCCCAATTTTCTTTGTTACGTGACTAAGGCTTGTACAAAGTAACGAAGAGTGAAGTCGACAAGCTTTGTAAATTTAACAAAATAACTTATTTCCCTAGAAAACAAGGTAAAAATATGACAAAGGACTTATGGTTTGTGAATCTAATTCAAAAATTAATCCTAGAATTCAAAAATACAAGTGATATAAAAAAAAAGTTCTAATTGAATCCAAGTTTGAATCTCGATGATGTTTCAAGATGGAAGGCGATGATGTCCTCTATAACCTCTTTTGTGTTGATGTGTCAACAGTTCCTTTTTGAATCCAAAATAATAATCCGGCTTTAGAATTCCAAATACTTTTTAGTAAATGTCTTTGTCCAAGAATTTCGATGAACACACGTAAAGTCTCCAAGGAAAATAAATTATTTTAAATAAAAAAAACTCAATTCAAATGGCAGCAACAGGAATACCTTTCAGCCTGAAGGTATTATTTACAACTGACTAAAACACTGAGATCTTGAGTATTAAACCCAACTAAAAACGCAATTTCAGACCTGCATGATGGGTCATGTGATCACTTAGTCCAAGCTGCGTAAAACAAACTACAAGTCAGTTATCATGTACTCTAGTATAGCCTTAGTTAAAAAAAACAATGATTCCCACACTGAAATGAACTTTAAAAAATGTTGTTTATCCAAACTAACATGCAGGCCAAGCATGACCTTGATTACAACCAATGATTTTCACTCTGTGTTTACCAATTTTGAATCAAGGTCAGGAATTAGGTCGGCTAAAAATATAATGTTGCAATAATGACTTGTTTACTTTGAGAATAAGAAAAACAGTCAGAAATGAACTGAATTTATATACAAAAAAAAATAAAATCCTATAGACAAAATTATCATTACAGTATCATGTAATGCAATAAAATAAAATTTTTAAAAAAATTCAAACCAACAAACAAATAATTAAATTATATATATGTAATACAGGTGAGTATTATTATTATTATTATTATCATTATCATCATCTTCATTACTTGAAGTTTTATTATGAGAAAAATATAGCTTTTTAAGCGTGTGTGAAGTTGTCAGTGGGTGATTCCACTGTATTTGTAATAGTCAACTCCCTCAGAGTACTAAGTATTCAAAGTCTATTAAGTTGGAAAGAAGAAAATTTGATTTCTTCCTTTTAGGTGATAATTTTTAATGATACCTGAATTATTATCTATATTATGATACTGGACAGCAACAAAGATTTATGAGCAACATTCGTATAAACTACCATTTTCCTCTTTCCAAGAAAACAAACTTAAATGTATTTTGTAAACAGAAACAAAACCCATTCATTGGATGCACTATAGGTAAATTAAAGAACAGATAACTGTAAACATATGTACAGAACCATTTACCAAAACAGTTACATTTCTAAATATAAGCTAAGTTCACAATGAGTCTATACAGATACAAACGGACCTGGATTCTGTGGTATACTATACAGCAGGCAAGTAGAAGGCAATTTTTTCACTTTTCAATTAGTATGACCCTTGGCAGCAATACATATATGAAACATCTATATATTTTAATTTTGGAGAGCTTCTACTACCAAGGTTACCCTTTTATACATATAACAAAATGTATGCATATAATACATGTGTAATATTGTCCAAACTAAAACAACAAAAACCAGCTTAAAACTGACTTTCCTGCACATATTCCAAATACATTTTATTAAAGCTATCAAGAGAGATGTTTTACATGACCATTAAGAAAAATAAATTCCAAATTAAATCACATGAATATTTATGAACCACATTTAACTTGTGCATTATTTGATATAGTAAATTTAAAAGTTCTCTACATGAGTGTCCTTAAAGAGCACTCATTATGGTTTTCTTGAAACAAATCAGTGATATAATCCCACAGCAAGAAGTTGTTGCAACTAATGCTTGCCACTGCTAAAGATGACCCAAAAACTCACACAATTCATGGTTCTTTGCAGAAAAGTAGCAAGCGTATAATCAATAATAACACAGCAAATTTCTGACAGATTAATTCAATATTTTCTCGTACTTATTTTGTCCAGAACGTATATTTCAGATTCTTGGTTCCAAACCTTTTATAACTTGTGAAATTTTGTACATCAAAATTTTGTAGACAAAATTTCCTTTTTAAGCTGTTTTGATCTATTATCTCAATAATTTTCAATCTTCATTTTAACTCAACAGGCTCAGTCTTTACAAGTCCCCCTCTCTCTATCTCTCTCCTTTTATTTGAATGACTACTTGGTTTATATACAAGGTTGGCGTGTGTAAGTATTCTGGTAAACAAAGCATGTAATGGTTGCTATTGTGATTGATCAGCCAATCCAAAATACCCATGCTATTCGAACATAACCTCACTAGTGAAACACACACACACACACACACACACACACACACACACACCTCTTCATGCTTTCATATCCAAACAAGGCCACCATTTTGATCCAGCTAAACCACCATGGCTGTCATCTATTCTAGGCAATGAGTGAAAATCTTTAATAGTGATGTCATTTAATCCTCAAAAGTCACAACAAAAACTTACTGGACCATCAGGTTTTGTGAGCATTACAATGGAAGCATTTCATGTGTTTCTATAATTTCATCTTCTGTCATCTTTTTAATTTCATTCTCAGCAACTTGGATTCTATAAAGCAGTATCAGTAAGGATATATTTTAACAAGTTTGTTTTATCTCTTGTATCAATTTGATGTTTTAAACAAGGTTGAATGGCATATAACATTTGTCAATGATGCAGTTAAGATATTCTGATGTTTTATCAAGGATTCCTCAAAATTTTCAGTTTGTTCTTTATCCAGATTTTTTAGAAGACCTTTCAAACATTTCTGTTAGATGTTCTGGTTATTGTTGGTGTTAATTACACCACTTTTTGTACTGTGTACAACTTGAACAGGTTGTAATTCTCCAGTAACAGTATTTATCTCCAACTGATCTGGTTTTTTCTCTTAATAATTTGCTATTCTGAAACAAATGTATCCATTTTATCATGCAATAACACTTCTGCTACTACTAAACCCGTTTTTTCCACACATTTTGACAGTGGTTCAGTTAAAAACATTGTTTCCTTATCATACTGGTCAACTGGTTTGCCATTTACAATCACTTAAGATTCTAGCAGTATCTCAACATTATTAGTTAAAGCAATTCTACAGCACATGGTGTTCCCTTCATCTGATTCCATATAGAATAGTACTTTTTCTCCTTTTACATTTAAACAACCTTTACTAAAGATATGGTCACATTTGTGTTTCTTTACAAAGTCAATACCAAGTAGAGACCTGCCAACCCTGACGAGTCCATCTCAGTAAGGCAGTTGATTTTTTTCCATAAGATTGACCACTGTTCAGTAAGGTGTAACAAAATATCAATAACTGCTATTGTAAAGCTGGAAATCCTAATTAAAAGTTTGACGCAATGACGATAAACATGTTCAACTGAAAAGTTTGTAAAGTAGGCGTAGACTTTATTTAACACTAGTACAGTAGCACAAACTTTAGTTCCAAACCCTATGCAACTCAATTGCTTATTGCTATCTCTCAACTTAATGTAATTCTTGGAAATTCTTTACCATTTCACATGACGATGACAATCATATCTCCCGCCACGAGACATACTCAAATTGGCACGTGATGTCCAATAAACGTAATTGTGTCCTTTCCAGCTTTTATTCACAAGAATCTGAATATTCCTTTTTATTCTTCTGTGTTAATTATTAACACTTTTCTAGAGGCTTATTTTCCCTTTCGTCTTAAGGTGGAAGGGTACAGTTTCGTAAATTGGCCCCTGGCAAATTTCTTAACTTAAGGCTATGGTGTGACTTTTTCAACTATTATTGTTTACTAATTAAAGATATGGATATATTTGTGAACTAGGTGTTTCGGGCTTGTGTTGTTCTTGAAATTGATGTCAGACATGTAAGCCTTCCATAGTTACTCTGCAGTATGTTGATAGTGAAATACCAATAGCCGGCTAGGAAGAAGAGCTAGCCTCCCATAGCAGTAAACACATGGGTTTGGGGCAAGTAGAATATCTCAAAAACGGCTTGGATGACAACTATTTTCAACTGCATCAGCCTGTTTAGTACACACTGTTTTGCAGAACTGTCATCTAGGAAAAGGGCTTGTATTTGCACTGTGAGCATCACATGGTGTCAAAAATGACCTTTGAACATGAAAATTGCAGGTATAAATTTGGGGTTGGGGTGCATAAACTTCTTCTGCTATGAACTGCCACTGACTTCTCTGGTCAAGTGGATAATATTCTTATGCCTTGTTTTAATATAGGTATCTAAAAATATGGACCTTCTTGACCTCACTTGTATATTTGATTTTTTATGACTTTTTCTACTAGGCTACTGATTGCGGCATTAAATTTGTACATAAAAACTGGCCCCTGCCCCCTAAACATGCATCGCTTTCTGGACGCCATTTTAAAAAAATTCTATAATCAACAGTTTGATCATGCAGACACTTTACATGAACAAAAGGTGCAGTTTAAAGCATCTGGGGTGCTGCTGTAAAGTTAGCCTGGTTCCCTGACTAATTTCACTAATTCTAACATGAAACATGGATCCAAATCAAACACAGATGAACCAATTATCCAGATTTTTCAGCAACAATCATTTTTCCATAGTTTTTGCTTGTATGCCGTAAGTCTGTTTTTTAAGGGTAATTTTTTTAAGACTTACGGCAAAATCATAAAGAGTTGGCAGGTCTGCAAACATGCCATCTTGTTTTACATCTGCTAGCAGTACTTCTTTTTTGAAAGTACGAGTCCCAAACATACCTGGGAACTTATTTTGATAAATTACCACCACCAACTATCCCATTATATAATTCATGTAACATATATATGTATATTAATTAGTGTGCAGTTATGAGGCATCATTATTGTTGATTAAAATTTCCATACCTTGAATTCAAGCTGTGACTCAGTCTCATTTACATTCAAACTGTAAACTGCGTGACCATTTTCATCTGTTACAATCGTTGATTTAACTGAATTGATCATCACTTGCAGATTGACCTTGGCTGCTGGATCACCGGCGAGATGGAAAACATCAATCTAATGTTTGGAATAGAATGAAATCTAAATCTAATCAGAATGATTTTACCAAAAGGATGCCTCCATTAAATAACTAACCTCCAATAGCACAAAAAAGGAGGTCAACATGGACATGATATTACCTGGCTAGCATAACCCAACAAATGGCCATTTCAATAAGAAGGATAATGTTGCATTGCATGAATACAACTTATGTAAATGATTTCCCAAACTTCAAATAAAGATTAATGATTTTTTCTACAGTCTCATGCATAGTCTCCTGTTCACATCCATATAATCAAACTAAACCAAAAAGTTTACCAAGGTTTAGGATGTGGTCAAGAGATTTTCATGGATTTCACACAAACCAAAATCATAATTTGCAGGTTGTCTTCCTTTGGTTTCTTTTAAGTCTATAAGTTTTTTTTTGTTATGGTTATTAAATCTGAAAGTGTTTCAGGATAAAGCATACCAGGTAATTTTTTTGTTTTCTTAAAAGCTAACAATACAAAATATGAATCTCCAATAATTTGTGAGTGAGGACATTGAATATAAGAAATGTCATAAAATAATTTACAATACATGTAATAACATCTAAATGGCAAATATTTCAGGCACTTTACGATGGTCAAAACTGTCAAAATGTATTTCAACAAAGTTATTAAACATGCTTCTAAAACAGGTAAGAATTTAATGTTTTTAGAAATAACTATCTGCAAATAAATGTATAACCTCAGACATTTGGTCTTACTGGAGCAAAATCAATATTAGGAATAACACAATTACTTGCAAACAAATATCTATAACTGTAAAGAAATAATGATCATTAATTAAAATATTGCACATGGTTTATGCTAGCTTGCAACTGTAGTCTCTGTAATATCAATGATTCTAATCAACTGCTTCCGCAGTTACTATCTCTTCATCCACTCGGAAAGAATAATAGTGTCCCAAGACTGGACTGTAGTTATTCATTAGTTTTACAACCTCATCTTAAAAGAAATCATTCAAGGTGTATTACAAAAATAGTTCTGTTTCTGTTTATCCTGGCCAAAACAATGTTCGCCTGCCAACCTTTTATCTTGTCAAACCACAAGAAACACAAAATTAAAAATAAATTAATCTTGATTTTCTAAATATGTGACCAATTTGGATTTCATTTAATTCATAAGAAACATCATTAGACATTATTGTCATTAAGACGCCTGCTATTTCTCGCATTATAATTAAGTGTCTACTGGACAAAGACCATAAAGCAAGATTTAATATTTAATATTGGCTACTGTTGTGCGATGTTTTAAGTCCATGCTACAGTTTCATTATTTGCACCAGGTATGATTTCTAAAGAGAGAAAATTTCCCAGGTTTTCCTCACTGATTATCCTAGTTATTTAAATTAGACCTGGAATATATTAGGGATTGTTAAAATAACTTTTAATTCCTTCAAATTTGGTGTATGGATACATACAATTTGGGTTATGGAGTATACAGCTTGGCCTTATTTTAGAGCTGCATCTCTGACCACTAACTCCACCTGGTCATTTTCACTTCCTCGACTTCAGATCTAAATTTGGAAAGAAAACCATCCCATATCTTATTTCAATTTTTTTTAAAATATACTTTATACAGAGATGCCCTCTGCCATCCAGGGAAATAAGAAACAAAAGGATAACAATTTGTGATTCTATTGAAAAATTTGTGACACTTACAGCAGGAAATAAATACTCCCTGTGGAAGCCAGAACAATGATAAAATCATTTAAAAACATTACAAAACATATCTATGTGCAGTTATATAACACTATTTACAGTACATAGCTCTGTGTATTCTTTTAATTGTCCTCCAAACTGCTATGGACTCATTTCAGCTTTGCCAAAAGATCCTTTTCCAAAATTATTTTCACATGGCAAACGTTGGAGCCCCGTTTACCAAACTGCATGGCTCCATTCTCAGCTGTCTCAATTTTTTGGGATGGATATTTATATCTTTAAAACATGAAGGTCATATTTTGTCTTTAAAATGATGAATTTAATTAAATTTGATTCCATATAGTCTTCAGGATGGGTTTAAAATCCCTGACAGACATTTTTAAGTCAGGGCACACATGAAAGGTTTATAGAAACACTGCAGATTATAGTTCAGAAGGAAACACAAATAATGCAGAAATCTAATTTAAAAAAAAAAAAAACCCACCCCACCCCCCAAAAAACAAACAACACAGTAAATCACGAAGAAAACACAATCAAGCAAAATGAAGCATTCCGAAGCAATAGTGGAGATCTCGCCCCATGGAGAACTCACCCCCTGGAGAACTCATCCCAGGTGTGAGGAGATGTTACCCCATCATGGTTGGAGAAGTCGCCCCAATGCATCTGAAGAAGTCAACCCAAAGATCGTAGATACTAATTTGGACCATGTATAAGTCGGAAGAGAAACAACAATGAAGAGTATGTAATGTATTTACGTCTCCTTTATGACAAAAAACAATAACTGCAAAACTAGAAACTGAATATACATTTGGGAATTTCTTTGACAATTCTGCTCTAGCAGCAAGTTGACAAGTTAATTAGCAGAACATAAAGTAGGAGTGGGACAACTTCTTGTAAAATTAGAAACTTGTATTAAGCTGCAGTATTGTTCTTGGGCAAACATTTCTATCTTTTAAATAATTTATTTATCTTGGATGATTCTAAATGATAAGTATTAAACAGTTTTTTCTGGGTTACAAGTTCAAGAAAGTCATGGGGTGGATCTTCCTGTTGACAATGAGGAATCACATTTACATGTGCATTTAGAAAGAAATGTGGGATATTGTTTTTGTGCATTTTATGAATATTACTTACCTAGATTAAAGGACGATTGTTCTATCTTGATACAAATTGGATTTTCAACCAAAAACATGTGATCCAATGTTTAGAGAAATGACGTGTGTGTATATATATATATATATATATATATATATATATATATATATATATATATATACAGACAATCTGGGGCAACTTCTCCAACAACCCTGGGGCGACTTCTCCAGGTACGCTGGGGCGAGTTCTCCATGGGGCGAATTCACCATGGGATGATTTTTCCCAAGGCGAGTTCTCCACGTACTGTTCCGAATAATGGAAAAAAATGATCATATGATGCAATTACCAGAAAAGACTGGGAAGGAATGAAACAAACTGTTCTGAATATATTGGCATGTTATATGCCGGAAACTGGTCTTATGTAGCAAATTACCATAAAGACAGAAAGGACCGAAAACACTCTAGTTTTATGCTGGAAACTGATGATACGTTACAAATTACCAGAAAAGCTTTGAAAGGGCTGAAAATACTTGCACATGGCTTCAGCTTTCAGCCAAAGTTTTCTTTCTGTTTATTTTTTATGAAAAATCTTGGGTTTTTTTATTCGGTGACATGATTCGTGAACAGGCTCGGCATCTTGGGATATTCACCCTAAATTCAGAATGAAAGGCATCTCTGTTTATAGTCCTACAATGTAAGACATAGCACACGTTTTTGTTTTAGTGCAATGTCTTACTACCCAAATAACGGCCTTGTATAGTGTGTTCCGATGTCGGTTGACATCGGAACGAGTAGCAAAAGTTTCAGGAATATCTCACACACTTGGCAGCCTATACTGACACTCTTCCACTAATTTATGTGTAATTAATATTTTTACTGTGCTGTCTTTATCCTGGTGGAATCTAAATATGACACTAGCAAATGGACGAATTTTCATGTTCCATTGACATACATTTGAATTTGTTGCAATGCGACGGTAGTCGAGGTACGCCGAATTATGTTCAAGTAGGTTCATGTGGGGGATACGTTTCTTGAACGAAACGAAATGTTGCTTACAGTTCCAATAGGCATAATATATTTTTTATTCATTTTGTTAAAGAATAATATTTCAACTTGACCCAATTTCGGCATTCCCGGTTTTCATCGCTTTCCATCAAACTGAAATGTAGGCCAATGAAACTTGAAAACAGGTCAATTTCTTTTGTGAGAATTTGAATTTATTAGAGAAAAGACATCAGGGTAAGTAAAGTCCGACAAAAACATTATAACTTTACTTTGTAGAAAAGCGTTGTTAATGGTTGCCAGTTGTGTGTGATATTCTTGAAAATCTGACTTTCGTTACATTGTTAGTATACATCAAAACACACTACACAGCGCAGTAGGCAGTAAGACCCATCACCCACCAGAACAAAAATATTGGGTAAAGTGTCTTACGTTGTAGGACTACTCTGTTCATAATTCATTTATGCACATTCACGTGTTTTATCTACTCTTGCAAAATTCATTTTCCCTATTGTAATAACTAATTAATTTAATTGCTTTGGACTAGGTCAAGTTCATTTCTGAAGTATATGGGAATAGACATTTTAATCAGCTTTCTGATTTAGGCAGCATGTTGTTTCCCTAATATCACATATAAAGCAATTTCAATCACAGTAAATGAAAGTAGCACAGATGTATGGCAACATTCTCTAAACTGTGCCTCTGCAAATGCACACAACTTCACTTTATACCTGTCCCTCTGTCAGAAGAAGTTAATAACTGTAGAGCAGAAACTATTTGCTGTCAGGTTCCGATTTACAGCAAGTTACAAGAGACAAACACAACTATTTAGTTATGCTGAGAATATCATATCTAGCTTTAATATATCATCATGCTTCTGACAGACAAGGTCTTCTTTCAACAAAATAAATGAATGGCATATATTTAACTATGGTTCACTTTTAGTAAATCTAAGTGTAGAGTAGGACGTAATACAACTCATATTACAGCTGACTGACCAAAATATTTTAAGCATGAAACCAGAAACATTGACAGGATACCTATCCACTTTGAGTGTAACTTGTTATATGCCTATTTTATAGTATATGTCTATTTTACAGTTTTTCTTCATTTATAATGAAACGATTATTCATTTTGGTCCCTAGGGTGTATTATTTCACTAACTGTTAACAAATGTTCTAGTGAAACACACACACCTTATACTCAAAACTTTTTGTCCTTTTTTTATAAAAAAATCTGCTTTTATATTTTTCTTACAAGCTTTAGAACTGTCCAACCCCAGCTCTGTGATTCTCAATATTCATTACCATGGGTTACTCACCTTGCTTCATCTTTGTATTGTTATGTATATTTAATTTGTATTATGTGTTGGTTGTTCTCCATGATTATATGTGATGCATATCTATACTGTAGGACCGACCTCGGTTAGTAATCTAGTTAAGGACCTCCCTTTCTAGTGACATTTATTTTGTAAACAACATAATATATAGCCAATAGTTCTCATTGAGTATAGATTAAACATTCAGATCATTATTAATGGAGATGAACACATCTACTTGAGTCTGAATTTAGGACATCAGTGTTCCAGTTGGGAATTACTTGTGTACATGCTGTTTTATATGTTCTTTACTAAATTTTAGTACAAGAACTGACCTAGTTTACAACTTGCAAATATCTTGAAATGAATTGGATGGGAATATGGCATTCATTCTATGTTATTGTATCTTAGCTTTTCATATAAATGTTGTTTACTTCAAGGATTATTCATTCCTATTTTAACATCAATCTTCAGTGGAGTCAAGACTAGTTGTGTTTCATTTGACAGGATTTATTTAAATTATTCACTGGAATTACAAAGTGCTCATTAATAACAGTTTTTGGACAAAATCAATATTTTGGGATTATTTTTAATTCCTTTTTTGGACACTGTGGATTACATCATTGTGATACATCAAGACTGTTGGGAAATTAGTACATTTGAGGCAACTGACACATCAGCACGTTCAACATTCTAATTTATTCAGATCACCACTGGAAATCTATAAATTTGGACTTATAATATCACATTTAGGACTATCTGGGATTTAATTCATAATACTAAAAGTCCTCTTTAAATTTTCACTTGTATTCTAGGGAAATAAATTATTTGTTGAATTTATAATTCTTGTTGGTTTTTACTCTTTTCTGTAAACTAGTTTAAGACCAAAGAGTCGTAATAATATTATTGCCTTATTTAGTAACTGTGATAAAATCTGACCAGAAATAATTACTAAAGAGCTGACAAACTCAGCAACTAAGATGGAAGAGCAATCATCAATATGCATTGACTTCTGCTCATAGTTGTAACCAAGATCTTGATGATTTAGGTATATTTACAAAGTTTACTCAAAGTCAGATTAGAACTAGTCTCAAGACTGGTAATAATTTCAGCCAATCAGCTGCAAGATCACCTAATTATTATGTACTGGTTGCATTCATTATTGAACTCATCCAGGATCTTGATCATACTAGTCCATGTTCCAATCAGATCAGAAATATGGCTTCAAGACTGATAACAGCCCTATGGATGAAAGCTCATCTCTTTAGTATGCCTGGGTCTTGTTCTTACTGAACTCGTTCAAGATTGTTATGATATCTATTCAAAATACAATCAAAACAATAACAGAAATAATGTCTCCAGAATGACAAGTTCAGCCAATCAGATGCAAGGTCACTCATAATAATACAGAGATCTCGCACATGCTCCCACTACTCAGTGATATTGACGATACAAACCTGTATTTTAAGCATTATCAAAATCAGATAAACATCGCCTCCAGAATGGAAACAAGCAAGCGTTGAAGGATTGATCAACAACAGACACATGTACATACCATAAGTTCTATTTGGTCTTATGGTCAGGCAAGCTAAAATAAAAATTTATGTGAACCTATATGTTCAAGAATTACGTCTCAAGACATAAACAAGAAATTTCATCTTTTCAGAATTGTGTTAAAAATTCATGACAAATGGAAACATTGTCGATGTCGTATCTGCTTTTTTTCATAGCACTTTTCAACATTTATACACAGCGTGATAGTAAATGTAAAAGAAAGCATGTTCATTAACAGTTAAGATTTACTAAATTTTGCCTTACCACAAAGGAGATGAAAATGACAACTCAGATTTTCAGTTTTGTAATGAAAAGATCCAATACCTGATTTAAAATTCAAGTGTTCCTACAATAGCCTTTCATGTGACTTTTATAATGAAAGACAGATTATCTTCCATCTACTTTCCTCAGCTTTCTTGCAGTAATATTTAAGTTTTGAGTTGTCTTCTAAATATGTATAATCTTCCAATTTAAAAAATTGCCAATGTTGCATGCATGTGTGTATTCATGTGAGTGCATTCATGCATGTCTTTATTGGTGTGTGGGATATTTTATACATTTTCATGTTCCAGTACAAGTATTATCACTTGATTTGAAATCTACCTGTTCGAAAATTAAGACTTACGTGCAGATGGTATGGAAAACCACACTGGAATGACGATGATGACCTGAAAAACTTCAAGACATATGGATTGTTTGAAAAGAACACAGACTGGTCACGGGCTGTTTGGGTATTCCCAGTTGTAGTTTCCTGGACTGTTGCATCTAGAAGCAGTCTCTTGCCCTCAATATCATATCCAAGCAGGACTGGCCTAAGGTCTTGTTCGACATTGATTTTGATCTCCACCTTACCTTTGCTGTCAAGCTGTGTTAAACAAGACAGGAAATGGAAAAGACATTATTCAACTTGCCTTGTATGGAGTTTAAGCGAGATGAACTTTTGATACATTATTAAAAGGTATAATTATTTCGATCAATCAAGTACTAAAATTTCCAAACAAATTAAGAACCTCACAAATTCCATTTTATGACCAAAAAAGATAACTTTAAAGAAGAACCTGTTTATTTATAAAGTAATTTAATTTAAAGATATTATAGGAATATCCAATAGCGGATACCAAGTATAGGAGTATACTGACCTCAAACATATCTTACTTGTAAATAATATGGTGGAGTAGGGGTAAAACTTATTTTAATTATGTAATAATTACCTGACACTATTGAGTGTGGAGCTTACTCTCTTGTGATATGGAAATCTCTCGTTCATGCCAGATGTACCATCTTTCTAGAAAGTTATAGAATATGTACATCACAGACCAGTCTGACTCCCATCAGAAGTACATTTTAGTATCAGTGTTATGTATATCTATGCTTTGTATAACTTTTTGCACATTATTCTATTTTGTGTGTTTTCCTTTTTGCACTTAGATTGCAAAGGATCTATAAATAGGTGTTGTCAAGTTTCTAATAATAAACCTGCTTATGAGTTTAGAGTTATTTATGGTTGGCTAGTTAAAGTCAGATGGTAGAGTACTGCCAAATAGATCACATGAGTAGGTATTGTGAAATGTTAAGTTGAATGGTAGTTTGTCACATGTCGTTATCTTGAGATATACAGTTATAATAGACTCTTGGACGAATAGACTCCAGGAGCAGAAAACTGAGCAATTAATTCATTCATATTTTGGAGTCTTGTTTCATATGTTCTTGTGTTAATATGAGTTTGCAGACGTGTTTAATGTTTGTGTTTAGATATAATTTGAATGGAGATGTTTGTTTGGATTATTCACTGGAATTACAATTTACTCATTGGACTAAAATATTATTCTGGGGCTATTATGACTTTATTCAAAGGAGTTATGGACAATGCCATTGTGATACATCAGGCCTGTTCACAGACCATTTCATTTGCAGATCTGGAATTCATTCAGAACATTTTATTCTTTTGGACTTGTGGAGGAATTTTTAGGAGGGGCCTTGAGTGGCCAAGTGGTCTAAAGCGCTCACCGTTACAGATCACTGTCATCTCACCTCTGTCTGCATGGGTTCTAGTCTCGGATTTGGCCAATGTAGGTATGTGAGTAAGCTTGCCAGTAGCTTCTTGTGGGTCGGTGGTTCTTTCCAGGGTTTTCCCGGGTTCTTCCTCCACCATTTATACTGGCCGCCTTGTATAGCCTATCTTGTGCTGAAAAATGGCGTTAAACCCTACAACAACAACAACAACTCTTTAGGATTACTTGGACTTAATTCATAAGACTCTAAGTTCTTAAATTTTCATTTTATAACTATGACAATTAAATTATTTGTTAAGTTTTACAAAATCTTGTTGCTTTTGATCCAAGCTGGACCCAGTGTTTGCTAAGGCCATTACTGCACCCAATGATTCATAAGGGGGGTTAGATAAGGCACACAAAACACATGAGAGATTCCATTTCAGCATAAGTGAGTGAGCCAATGGCCTCTGCAGCTCAAATTACGTTATGAGATCCACTACAGGAGAATCTGAGCTAGTGACCAGGCCACTAGAAAATTAGAACATGTTAAAAATGGCCACCCTATAGCCTCTCTAGTGGAACCAGGTCCACTGTGGAATCAAGGTCCCTAGAAGAGAAAGGTAAGTTCGGCCAGGCAGTGAAGTCCTTGCATGAAGAGTCCTCAAATCTTCCAATGCAAATTAAATCCTTAGAAGGAATGAAATCCAAATCCTCAAGCTTCGGCACAGGTCATAGCAATGTCAAAGTGGACCAAAGCAGGATAAATGTTGCAAACTGGACTGACTTTTGCTACTACTGTGAAACATCCAATCCAAATACTGTAGCAGGGGAGACCCTGAGACCGGAAGTGAGCATCCACTACCCCTACCACTCTAATAAAAGCTCTGGATGACAGAGTTATGCCTAACGGCTGGGCTTGAAACTTGGCAACCTCCTGACAGATGCAAACGTGAGGCATTTCCTGTGCAGATGGAAGATAGGCATGGGTAAGTACACATTCAGCAGATCTATAGAGACTGTCCAGTCACTGATTCTGTTCGAGATCCGGATTGTTTCGGCAGCCTCCATTATGAATGATTCCTCTTACATAAATTTGCTTATGAGAGGAATGATCGATGATTAGCTGACTTAGCTTTCCTCCCTTTTAGAGTACCAGGAAAATTCATGAGTAAAATGCCATCGGTTGGTAGTTCTGTACCATTATAACTGCTCCTGTCTTCAGAAAAGTGTGCATCTAGTCCTTAATTGTTAAATAGTTCACTAATGAAATAGAATAAGGGCCCTTGAGATAGGAGGAAATTCACTGAATTGAAGGTGTAAGACCCCCTTTGCAAAAGAAAGGACCCACCAACCCCCCATGACACCCAACCAGACCCCTGAAAAGAAGGATAATCAGATGTCTGCTGGTGTTGATGAAAATGGAATGCACTGCAGGAGAGGTGTAGCAACCCTGGGACTGTCCCTCCCCCTTCATCACGTAGAAGAATGCTGAAGAGGGGTATTGTTCGCTGTACTGTTGTGGTTGCATCCCCTTTTGAAATTTCAATTGCACACAATATAAGTTTGGATGGGATCACTTACTGTCAGTTTTGATGACCCAGGACCTAAATCGGGGGACCAGTGTTGATGATTTCTCAGATCCTGGGAGGCAGTAGAAGGGGTAGGACCACCAAAAAGGGTATATATCTCCAGAGGATTAGGCTTAAGCAGGTTCTTGCTATGACCTTGCAAGACCATTGAAGTGTCCATTGCATCAGCCCTGCATAGGTGAATTAGCTCTGCCAAAAGTGCCATGGACAAAGAGTGTCTACATGTCTTTGTTACTGCTTCTAATAATTCTAATAAGCATTGCAGAGTGATAGGATATAGAGATTCCTCCTTCAAGATATTAAAGGAAGCATAGGGTCTAGGGCATAAATCAGGGGAAAGGAGGTGGTAGATTTCATTCACCACATTATCAAAGGATCAGACCTCTTCCACTAATTGGTAAACCAAGTAGGAAGAAGTAGGGGACCTCTTCTCACTATTCTTGGCCAACTCATAAGACCCGTCCAGAACAGACAAGATGTCATCATGCTGTGCTCGAACTCAAGAGGAGGCAGGCCTGCTGCAACGGAATCTTCAAGTGGAGGGGAAGACAAGGTACTAAGATCATTAACTTAATGTGATTCCCTTTTAGTCACCATGCCCAGAGGGCTAGAACCCATCTCTTCGCTTGTAGCTTTTTTAGGGAACAGTGGTGTTACACCAAGCAACACTTCCCTGAAAAGGGAAATTCCACATCCCATAGGAAGTAAAATGAAACACAGAAAAGAGGGTGGAGGTGATCTCCATTCCTAGTAGACTGACAGGATTAAATGGCAGTGTACAGGAAAGGGGTGTGTTGACACAGTCCACAACTCCGTACCACAAATCACCCTGTATTGGACATAATCTGGCCGACCCTAACCAAAATGCATCCTTGCAGTTAGCTTACCACAAGCTTGCCACTAGGTTGCGGCAAGCTTGTATCATCAAAATAAGTTTGTAGATAAATATTTGTTAGCATGTGCAAGCTTGCGCAAACATGGCACCATTTCTGGTCATTTTCTTACTGGCATCTGCAAGCTTGGGCAAGCTTGCACAATTCACAGGCTTATAAAAAGCACAAGCTTCCATATATTTCAAGACGCACTGTTCATTGCCTGCTATATGCATATAAACTGTAAATAACTTTTAGACAATTTCAGATAGCAAATGTACAAGAAAAAATTGTATGCTAACGGTGACCTCAGTTAATTTAATAATGTGGATTATTTAATTTCCAGCAATTACATTTTGTTTTATTTAATGTTACCAAATTTATATATTTTTTAATGCGGTAAATATCAAAACTTAATAATAATAATAACTCAATTATTTACAGATGCAAAATAAGTAAATGATTATGTTTTTATTTCCTGTTATTATACATTTCCACACAGTATCAAGGCTCAGATAGTGAGAATTCTTTTAACAAAAAGGGGGAAAAGACCCAGCCATTATTGATAAAATTCTATTGTTCTGAAGTTTTTGTTTATCATTATGTATATTATATGTGTCCCTGTTGTTATTACTGTAAGTGTTGTGAATAGCATGAAATATTATCATTATTATTATTATTATTATTATTATTATTATTATCTGCTGCCAGAAGAAACAAATCATACTAAATAAAAGCTTAAAATGTATATAATTATTGTTTTCTGAGAGAGAGAGAGAGAGAGAGAGAGAGACCCATCCCATTCTGCCAGCATTCTATGAAGAATTAAGGTTTATGAATTCTGCTTTTCTTGAGAACAAGAAATCAAATAATAAAATCATGCAGGATGAAATGTGGTTTTCCGCGACAGAGACCTAATTCGGCATCGAGACATCAACGGCGGTTACTTCCCTTGTTTTCAGTCTTAAGACTGGTTTACATAACGAAATCTACATGTAATATATCCGAGTCACGAAAACAAATGGCAGCCTCAGTTTCAAGAGACTCCATTTTTAAAATTGGTCAGTCACAATTTAGCTTGTAAATTCGGAAACTCCTGTTTGACAAGTAAAGTCTTTTGGAAAAAGAATTAATCTCAAATGGCCAGGTCCAAGCAGATTTATGGCTCAGAATGAAATGGAAGAACTCTAATAAAACTGGAATAGAATAGAATCGATGGATACCACAAAAAATACATAAAGAAACTACTACAAAAAAGAATTACAAGAAAAATTTCTTAAGGAAATGAACAGTGAAAATAACTCACGAGAGGCACAAGAGAAAATGGTGGCCAAGAAGGCAAACAAAAAAGTCAAAGAATTAGAGAAATTCTTCAAAACAAAGAGGATAGAAACAAGAGAAGGATCCTTCCTAGAGTGATCGTATAGAGAAGGGACACAAGGATTAGATACGTCGAATATACCACGAGAAAGAGTGCCAGGAATGACAACAGTGATGGTAGCACTTAAAGTCCTAAATCCGGAATATGTACAAAATAATTTACTCCCTCAGTCGAAACGGCTATAAAGGATATGTATTGAGACCCAAAGGAACTCAACCGATACTACCATTCGGAGCAATGACAATTGCAGGAGAGACGGTTACAGTAAAAACACCTACAACCATTCTGTGAAAAATAAAAAAACAAACGGGAGAGCTTCACTTATTTGACATCACTTTGGAGATACCATTACAAGGAACAGTAGAGAAGTTTGAGAAAAAACTCAACATAAAGGTTAGATACTATTCCACTAACTACAATATACAATGGGATAATGATATTAGAAATAGAAAAGAACAAAATGAAAGATGTGAAGAAAGCTTTTCTTTCTACATGGCTTTATGACTAAGTCATGGTACAAGGGATGTATCTATCATAGAACATTCAACAGATATGGGCAGGCAGGGCACACTCCACACAAATGCCCCAAAAACTTAGAGACCCAAGCAGAGATCAGAGAATGACAGAAAGTCAATATGACGAAACAACAGCAACAACTTCAAAAACAATCAGGACAAAAGAAAGAAGGAAAACAAAAACCAAAACAGCAACAGGAAAAACAACAACATCTAATAGGACAAAAACAAATTTTACAACAACAACAAGAAGAAAAACAGAGACAAGAAGAAATAAGAAAGGAAACAAACAAAAGTGCAAGAGAACAATCAGCAGGACAAACTAAACTACAAGAAAACAAACAACAAGGAAAAGACAATCAGCAAGATCAAAGAGAGGATTCAAAGCCATCTATAGCAACAAAAACAGGGCCAAAAACAACAGAAACACAACAGAGTTATCAGACAGCAACAGTAGAAGAAGAACAAGAAAAAGAAATAGAAAGGGAAAGGAGGAGAGCTAAAAGGAGAAAAAAGAAGGAAATGGAAGAGGAGGAACATAGAATGATGGAAACATCTACTTGAGGATGATGAATGTCTGGAATACTTAGAAGATATGGAATAGAGGGAAAATAAATGAAATGACTTGGATATATATATATATATATAAAATTCAATAATACATTATAGAACAATCATGTAATATTTTTCAAAAATACATACTATAGCACAAGCATTATACATACAATTTCCGTAACACAAAGCATAAGTGACATGCTATAGGGAACTGTGCATTTCTACTTTTGTTGTTAGTTGCAATGAATAGCTGCTGCCGTGCATTATCCGACCAGTGACAGGTGAGATAGTCTGCAGCGACCATTTAAGAGACGATGACTTCGATACCGTCCATAATATTAAAGAGTCACATGGTATTAAGACCGTCAGACGACTCCTGCCAAATGCAGTACCAAGCGAGATTTCTCGCTAGATAACTGAGTCCGTGAACACCAGATCAACAAAAATCAAAGGTTACGGCAGGACTAACAACATGTACACCGAGAGAAGCTTGTACAGAAGCGAGAGCTAGCGAGGGTAAGATATTTATCCATCTTTATCTTGCTTTATTATTAGTTGTCAGCCCCTACCCCTCGCCACAAATATACCTAGCAAAAGAACGATCAATGGGAGAGGGCGATTTTAGTGTGTGTTGAGGGGGTGGGGGTGGGGTGGGGGGTGTAATTCATAATAGCCCCACCCCTACCCTCCAAAATGAATCCTGCTTTACCATAACGAGTGTGTGTGTGTGTGTGTGTGTGTGTGTGTGTGTTCCTTGGATTTTGGTTTTGCCAACTTCCCCATTATTATTTAACCCACCCCGAAAAAAATTCATGTGCATGCCCATGCTTATTTCATGCGAGTTCAACAATAATAATAATGACAAAACAAGTTTTCTGCAAAAGCCAAAACGTTGTGAATACTTGATGTCTTGATTATTTTTAATTGTAAAGGCTAATTACCCCTTCGTGTTGAGGCACTGGGAGTAAATTACCTTGTTTGCCAGAATATACACCACTGTGTCAATGGATGACGGTCTAGGTCAGAGTCAAACCCACAACCCATTGCTTGTGAGTGTGAATACTAATGTCCGTTCAGTGTGGAGAGTATAGTATTATTATTCACAATATGTACATAACCATAGTTAAAAGGAATTTTTAAAAATACTTTAATGCTGTCCATGTAAAGATTTTACCTTCTAAAGCTGTTCTGATTATATATATATATATATATATATATATATATATATATATATATATATATATATATATATATATATAATATGTATAGTATGTACGCTGTATCAATGATATACCACGAAATGTATAAATTTTTCATTAAAAGGAAACTCAGCAAGCTTCGTTTCCTTTTAATTAAAAATTTATACGAGTGGTATACGAGTGGTATATCATTGATACAGCGTACATACTGTACATATATTTTATTTATATCACAAACAAATACATATATTTACCCTTTGAACGGAGTTCAGATTTACTACAAGCAGCTGTGTATTGACCTAGTGAATGAACTCCTCACATACCCGAGTGGGTCCGCTACAAAATGTAGTTCTATGCATTTAGTGGCTATTTACAATCACCTCTGCATATTGATAAGTTGATTGTTTTCTTTTCTTGGTTTCTATTTTTTTTTTTTTTTTTTATATCAATATAATACACACTTATGATTTAAACATGAAAGATGGTTTTAATGATAAAAGTACAGTAGAGCACTATTTACACGGGGATAGCTACGTCATTCACATGAACGCCATTCACATACCGGCGCATGGAAATTAATGTGGAATAGAAACTAAGCCAACTGATGAACCAACAAGAGGTAATTAAAATATTTTAATATATTTACAGTTGATTTAAGTCATTATTCTGCTTTAGCAACAGTACAACCGACCATAACCCTCTCTCTCTCTCTCTCTCTCTCTCTCTCTCTCATCCTTTGGTCGGTTTGACTTAACTTTTACGACATCATTCGTAAGTCCAGAGATATCGTGGAATGACACAAAATAAACTCTTCTACGTTCGTCAATTCATAGATTTTAGCCCGTATCTTGCTATTATGGTCAAGAGAGAGAGAGAGAGAGAGAGAGAGAGATCGAGATCTATCTTTTGGACATTTTCATATTTAAATAATAATAATCGATTTTTTAGAACATTATGGTATGTTTAAGAAAAAACAAACAAAAAACATAACATTAAATATATCACAGTATGTGTACCATGTAACCGAGGAATTTACTGGTTTGCAACATTGTATCATTGATAAACACTGTAGATAAATCCCAGGAAAAGTGCACACGTATCGTTAGGACGAACCATATTCTTGTAGGTTACTTGGTGTAATTTCTATTTCAAGGTTTTAATCCAGCCCAAATTCCTTTTCTCTCTCATTCCACATTTCTGCGCAGTTTGTCCGTTATGCATGAGAGGGAGGGGAGAACAGAAAGCAGAAAGGATTGTGATGAAAATGTGTACCATATTAAATTAATTTAGAAAACGGGGATTATTAATACTTTTCATCGTTATTTTTCATACGTCACTAGTGACTAATTTGTGGAAATTGATCATTGATATAGAATCAACTGTAGACGCTCGCGAGAATGTTTATGTATGCGTATTATTGCGCCATGGGCGGATCACAATTTGATATACCAATAGTATTGGTATATCAAATTGCTTTATACCAACACTTTAAATGCATGTTATTTTTTAATGTATGTGGTGTATATATATATATATATATATATATATATATATATATATATATATATATTGTTAGGTACTGAATGAGAATTTCGAGAACCAGCACACAGAAAATAATGCGCTAGGGAGAACCGAAGGCAACAGATGGTGTGACATATCCTGTGGTGCATTTTGATGTTACAGTGAACTTTCCATTCATTCCCTGTTTACATGGTTTGTATAGCTTCATAGTTGATATGGATTCCTAAGGCCTCACAAATTATATCAGCATATTTGTCAATAATTAAGTTATGTAATTTTTTTATTGCAGTAAAACTACAATGTATTGGTAATATGTCAAACTTTATGATCAACCCTTAGTTGTAAAAGTAAGCAAAAAGGTTTGGTGCACTTCTCAACTTATTGTTCAGACATGCAAAAGACTTCATGCATGACTTCCATATCTACTGCAAAGGCATGAAATACATTTTTGAAACTCTTATTACAGGGACTAGATGCGCCATAATGTAGTATTGCTGTTCAATGTCAGACTGATAGGATACTTAAGAAAAAACAAACAAGCAAACGAAACATATAACATCGTATTAACTAAGCTCAGTATGATTCATATTTCTGGCCCCTCCTCCCTGCCCCCCCCCCATACATACTCACACAGAAGGTAGAAACTAACTAAAGCAAAGCAACTCGAACTTGAAAGATTTTAACAAAGCTAACACGGAGTCTTTTTTATAGCACATATTCAAAATCATATATCGCAACAAAAATTATTATTATTATTGAATCATTCATTAAACTATGATTTACGTGTATTAAAAGGAATACTATTTAAGTCTTGTTTCCAAATCCATTAATTCTCTTTGGTAAATTGTCAGTGTGAATATAGGCAGTGGATGAAATTTTTCAGTTTCTTGAATTACTGGGGCAACAATTTTTTTTTTCTTCAGATTATGTTGAAGAATTGATAGCAGTACTGGAGGAAGTGGTCAGGAAGCCGGAGTCGGTTGATAGACATTTACTGCCACCTCTATGGAGCAATGTATCTATTATGACTGAAAATAGAATATACAGCAAATTTTTAAACTTGAATAAAGTTATGTTGTTTCGTGTATCCTAGTTTTCTGTTACTTATTTCATGTTTTCAGAGTCGAAGCATCTAGCATAAAATTAGATTCTACTACAAACAGTGTTAGGAAGCTAAATGAATCAAAAGTGAACATGGACAGCAATATGTTTTTAATGTCATAGTATAGAATCTGTTTAAGAAATGAAAAGAATTTTTCATGAGAATTTCCAAGATAATGGACCAATGATTTTAGCACAATCTATTATCAAAATGAAAGGTTTGGGTGAAAATTCCACACTTAAGTAAAGTGATAGTACTGATACATTTTGTCAATAAAGGAGGGATTTTATGAAAAGGAATTTTAAGCATAATTTTCACAAGTGTATAAAACAATCACTTGTCCCAAAATTGACCCTGATAGTGGCAACATAACTACTGTAAGAATATTTTGCCTACAAGTGTTCATGCACTCGGACTGGATTTCCTTTCAATTTCCATATTGCTGTCTTAAGTGTTTAACTTTTAACACCCCTGGTTACTGATGACCATGCCCACAATAACATTTGCTCTGAAGACATCCAAGTTTCGTCCAAATTCGTGCCCTTCTCTTTTCATTATGAAATTGAAATAATTTTAACGAAAGAATAATAATAACTGCCATAATGATAATAGTAATTACCATAATGAATAGCCCAAGCGCTGCTCAGCCTCATTATGCCCTATGTTCTCTTTAGGGTCCTTGTCCATGTTATTGTCTCGTTCGGGTTTAAATTGGTACTGTCTAATCTCAGCGAGCAGAATCTTTTTAAGATTCATTACATTCGCCATCTTCTAGGATTTCACCCTCCTCACACAATGAAAATGAGCATGACAAATTTGCCGTGAATTCGCTAGAATCATCACTAGATTCAGCCATCACCACATACACTAAACTTGAGGAACTTCCCGACAGTGCGTCACTTCCTGAAAACTTATTATCACCGGAAGTATACAAATATTTCCGGAGCATTTACTGTAAAACATCAATAAATGCACATTTCTGAGTTATTTAGTGAAAAATGAACATTCTGGTATATAGTGTGTATTACACTCTAATAGACCTTTAATACCAAGCTATCAGAAATAACTTCTTTGAAAGCTAATGCACTGATGGTAATGCTCACTGAATAAGAGTAACTAATATTCGAAGGTCCTGAATAGCAACAACCGTCCCTCATATGTATTCTTTCCTCAAGCAATAATGTTTTCTACTGTGACTCCACGTGTCATCAAGAGGAAAGATACTCTACATGGGCCTATGACACGGAGTCAGATTGTGTCTATGATGTACATATTCTATAACTATCTACTATAGGAGGATGGTACATTTGGCATGGATGAAGGTTTTCATATCAGAAGAGGGTAAGCTGCACAATAATGACAAGCAATATCTTAATGATATTAAAATAATATCTTTATACATTATAGTGTTAATATGAACATTTGTATATTATAGTTCTTCCATGAATTGTAGAACTTTCTAGATGGGAAGATAGTACATCTGGCATGGACGAACATTTTCCATATTGGAAACAGGTGAGCTACACAACAATGGCAAGCAATATACTACTGATATTAAAATAATGCATGTTCATTCTGGTATGCATATTAACATTTATACAGAATAGTTCTTTCTTCCATTTTATGCTCTTGCACTAGCCATTTGGCACAGGAATTCAATTAGTCACAGACAAATGTAAAATTTAAGGAACTGTTTCTGGTTCAAGAAAATCAAATGTTTTATTTCCCCTGTAAGTGCCTCAGAATCCCCTGAGATGGAATTGGTCACGTGATGAGTCAGTGAATGGTCCAGTGTCAAGGAGTCAGTACTTTGCGTTTTTCTCAAGTTTTTGAATTTTTGCGTTTCCAGTAATTTACAGCAGAACTTTCATGCAAATTTGATCTTAGTGCGGGGCAGAAACTACTGTTTCAAAGACCTTATACAGTCATAATTGTACCGTACTTCACTGTTTCATCCTTTTTGAGTGTTCTGTCTTGCACATATTTGCACACTGGCGGAATCGGGACAAAGCCAAAGGTATCTTGTCAATACGGGGCTTGGACTATTGCAAGAAATATTGCAAAATAGACCCAAGCAGCGTTTAGCTGATATGGCCAAAGATTCATCTCATCCTAACCGAGTAGGCAATGGCACTGCCAATGAAAAGCAAATTTTTAAGGAAAATTATGCTTCTCCAAGAATACTTACCCGACCACATTACATTAGGAATATTAGCCTGCTACCTTGTGAATCTAGCCATACTAAAAGTAAACTATTTGTCTTTCCATATATATATTATATATATATTATATATATATATATATATATAACCCATTTCATACCGGATTTAACTGAGTTGCTCCGTAATTATCTGAAAAACCTCCCAAGTCACTTTATACTCCAGCCAATCAAACGCTGGTGGGTACATGTACATAACAAAATGGCGGACATTGTTGTTTAGAACTATTTCAGAAATAAAAAACTGAAAAAATGCCTACTACTTGTATCATCAGAGGTTGCAAAAGTCGCTCCAATCAAGGATGTGGCATTCAATTCCATCATCTGCCATGGAGAGATGATTTGCTGTGCAAACAGTGGCTCATATGAGCAGGAAAATCGGAACCTGAATTGACCGGAAAACAAATGTCACAATTCAAGAATGCAAGGATGTGTTCGCTGCATTTTAGTGCTGATGGTGAAGGAACTTTTACAGCTTTACCGTCGAGAAACATTCCAGGTTTGTTATACCACATATTAATGCAAAAAAATTCATTATATTGGTCAACGAAATGCGATTTATATAATACGGGTGTAATGGTAAAAAAGGTACATAAAATATGTCCTACAGAAAATAAGATTGTTAAATAATTTAGTATCGTAAGTTATTTTCATATCATGTCTTTATTCAGTACTGACTAATAATGTCATATTCAAGGTTTCAGTTAACCATCTCAGTAATTTGTATAATTAAGCAATTAATTGTTGAAGTGGTCTATTTTTAAATTATTAATATTGGGAACATGACAAATCAAAATCCCCTCCTAGGCATATTCTTACCTCAACCTACAGTTAAATGTGTAGTTTTTAAGCTATATAACATGTATAATATTCTTATGTCCTTTTCTATTTAATTCCGACTTTGAAAGACAAGAGGCTGTTACAGATCTACTACAGCTCACTGTATCACACATGGAGTCAAACCAGAGAAATGTTTATGGTTTGTGTTATTCTTATATTTGTCAGTAGATGGTTCACTGCTTGTAAATGTATGTGTCATTAAGAGTTCATTTGTCATAAATTTAATTGCTGATCTCTACAGATCAGTTTTGTTGTGTCCGGACACCTCTGTCTGGTCTTCATATTTGATTACCAGTAAATTGTTCAAGTAATAACATTGAATACATTATTTTACTACTGTGAATAATGCAACATATCCTATGTCTTTACTTTTGAATATAATATAAACGAAGTGCAAGTAAATGTTGCAATGTGTAATATAGTTTCAATCTAAAAAAAATCATAGTTACAATTTTAACACAAGTGTCTCTCTTTTCTGTATGCCCTTTACATTGAATAATTATATTTTACAGTTCATCAAATCAATCCCGATACCAGCACAGAGGATACAGGAAATATACCAGAGGCTGCAGAGGGTCCTAATCCAATTACTGAACCTCAAACAATTGCATACTCTGATACCAGCATAGAGGATACAGCAAATATACTCGAGGCTGCTGAGGACATCATTCCAATGACCAAACCTCAAACAACTGCAAATGATGGTAACTTTAATATTAATTTTTCTACCTGTTATAAATAACAAAATTACATACTGATTAAAAATTTTAAATATATATTTATATAATTTGCATATGTTATTTTTTTTAAGTGACAATGTTGACCAGTCTTCCACTTTATAAAATGTATAAAAGTCTTCACATTCCATTGAATGATTGAAAAATGTTAAATAATTATAACCATATTTTCTCTTTTGAACACACATAATTTAATATTATACAATCATTACTTTTGAGGTGAACACTGTCTCTTCTTGCAAAATAGGAAATTTTTATGGCCTTTTAAACTTTTTCTCTTTCTTATTTAATAGACTTGTAACTGCATATGTCACTAGCCTCTCTTTCCTGTGTTTGAAAAATATTTCTTCTAATAATCCCCCATTGTAAAAGATCAGAAAAAGACACTATTCTAGTATAAAAATAGTGTTTTCATAATTCTTTTCCAGGATTTTACTGGGGGAGGGGGCAACGCTGATGAGAATATTTGAAAAGCAAAAAAAAAAACACAAAATACCCGTTCCCCCACCCACTTGCAATCATTTTATTTCGTTTTACAGATGATGTGATCATTCCTCAACAGTCCTTACTTACTCCATGATGGACCCCATCTCAAATAAGAAAAAGAAAATTGTTCAGTGACTCTACATCACAAGTCACACCAAAGAAAAACTAAGTTTCCATAGGAATACAAAGAATCCCAGCCAAACAAAAGCACACACAAGTAACTCCTAAACAGAAGCGGTTGGCAAAATCTTATACAGACATTAGTATGGTGGCGCTCTACAGTTTCGTATTTTGCATAGGGTTAGCATTTTAAAGAAAAAGAATTCCCCCAGGTTTCCTCACTAGTTATACTGGCTATTTAAAAAAGACCTTGTATATTTTAGGTATTGTTCAAAGAACCTTTAAATCCCTTTATTTTGGTGCATGATTGATGGGTGCAATATGGGTTATAGAGTATGCAGCTTGGCCTTACTCCAGATGTGCACCTTTCAAAAAGTGCTAGCTCCACTTGGTCATTTTCAATTCAGACCTGTTTACCCATACATTCGCTTGTCAATATTTTAAGCAATGTCTCTCAGTATTTTTAGAAAGCAGTCAGTATTTTCATTCAGTGTTTCTAACATCTTAATGCAACACACATCACCTGTGAAACAACACACAAATAGTAGACACTATCAATACACTATAATTACCATTATGTAATATTGCACACATACTGACTATACAATATTCTGTAAATAACTTCTAGTTTGTTAAGATGCTGGCATTCAGGCAATTCTGTGTTTCAAGGCAAAATGTGCAGAAATTGAACACCACTGACTTAAAAATCATGTTTATATTATAGTGATAAAAACCAAAAGAATACCTCCACACACCAAAATTCATTCCATTATTTATCTCCGTTACTTTCTCTAGAAAATTTGTTTTCTCAGCTTCACATATCCATAACATTTTAAATAAAGTCAATTCTCTACAATTTACATGGTTAAGGAAGACTTGATATAAAACATTATGACACTGTTACTATCCATCCACTCAGAAAATAATAACTTCATCAAGATAGGTGAAGGAAATCTTGTTTATTTCATAAAATCAAGTATCAGCTTGTCAACATTTACTAGAATGGAAATGAGCTCCATATATTATTTTGTACAAAGTTTGTCAACATTATCAAACTGAACCACTTGGAATTAATATTTTAATGAAGGTTTAGTCTATGGGGTTTTAATGGCAACATAATAGGCACTCTTTATCCTATCCAGCTGGTCATCTGTTCACTCTTTGGTAAAATTCTTTGGTTTTGACTACATGACCAATAGAGCTTCAATGGTCTCATTGGCTAGCGAGGATCTCTGATCTGCAACATTTTAACTTGTCAGCTGTGCTCAATGACAAATTCATATTTACGATCAACTCACACAGAATCGCCTCAGCACGTGTTATTTGCTTTTGAAGTATGTGTTGATCACTGACTTCCTTTCCCTTGATCATTGACAAAATATTTCTATTTACCTTCACAAAAGATTCCAATTTTGCATGATTTTCCGATTCCATGTGCCATGAAGTCATTCCTTCCACCATGTGCACAGGAAACATCTAAGTTGCAAACAGTGCAGAGCACCAAATGTTCTCCTTTTGACGATGGTTTAAGGCATGGCCACAGAGTATTATAAACTGGTAGAAAATGCTGCTTTCTATGTTTAGACTTTCCATTTTCATCATCAGTTTCGTGAAATGGAAAGTCTAAACATAGGAAATGGAATAAAAAATGGCTTAAAAATTAATTTAAAAAACTTACTAAATAAATGCAACCTCAAATCGTATTTTCATATCAATGACCATATGACCCTACGGATAAGCTTTATTCCGTACAAATACGGTAAAATACAGACGGGTAAACAGGTCTGTAAATTGTAAAGCAAAAAGAGCCGATAACTTTTTTTTACATTTTATATATTTGGTAATTCATTCATTGCACTTTCCGAATCTGGTATTGTCTAGTCTGGCAAAATTCATTTTCCCTATTTTAATAGCTGCTAAGGATAGTGTACTTTAGACAAATTCAGGCTGATTTTTGGACCACACGGGAGCAGTCATTTTAGTTAGCAGTGTGCTAAGATCATTTACAATTTCCAAAAGTACAATATCCAAAGAAATGTCAGCCACATTACATCAAAGTAGCATAGAGGTATGCCAACGTTCTCTCCACTGTGTATGTTTTAAATGCAAACAACTTCACCTTACATACATCACTCTGTCAAAAGTACATAATAACTGGTGAGCACCCCCTATAAGTGCAGAGACACAAATTGAAACACCATCTTCATTCTTTCTCAAGTCTAATAAGACAACTCAGACAGACTCCAAGATAACATGTGAGAAGTCAAGTAAATATTTCAAAAACTGAGAACTTAAAATCTTTAGACAAAAATTGAAAAGGTATACTGGTATTGAAGATTACAAGCTTTTTACAATACTACACAAATATTTAGTGAGTTGTTGCTCTCATATAGAATGTGAGACTATCCTTGGTCATGGTGATCCGAACAAACTTTTTTCTCACATAGATTCAGAAAATCAGCTTCTTCTTGTACTAAACAAACTGAAACGAAATCCTATAGATTCAGTTCTTGTCTCTGATTTTAATATTTCTACAGGCAGAATTTCTGAAATTTTTAAATTCTAGATTAAACGAATCTATAGAAAATTTAAGATTATTAAAATATGGTCTTCAAAGGAAAATATTCAAAAACATAATGCCATTATCAACCAAACATCATTTTCCAGATCTTGTTGCAATTGCAGATCATGTAGAATTTAGTACACAGGTCCCATAGCTGGAAAACAAATGTTTTCAAATTACAAAAATTGTCCTACTGTCAAAGCTACGTACACCTCTGCTCCAAATGGAGTTTTAATTCACTTTTCAGATATGTTTGGTCGCAATTCATCTGATAAGGAAATTTTTGGACAAAGTGATATAGTACACAAACTGCAACGTGGCGATGGTCTTATGGTTGATAAAGGTTTCTTGATAAAAGATTTAATTCAAGGAAAAGGAATAACTCTTTATAGACCACCATTTCTATCTGAAAAGAGCAAACAGTTTGACTCTCATGACCGCAATTCAGGGAGACTTATAGCTAAATCAAGAATAACTGTTGAAAATTATAATGCTCGCCTGGCTACATTTGCATTTTTGAAGCAAAAAAAGATCCCAATACTATACATGCCTCTCATGAATGAAATCGGTTACATCTGTGGCTTTTTAGCAAATTTAGGACCTTTAATCAGATCAAAGTTTCTGAGTGGGAAAAGTGTACCTGAAGAAACTGATGATTGATATAAACCCTGATAAGCCTGCATTTAACCAGGCTGATCTGGTTTACACTGTTCGCATAAATCATTTTATTCGTGCTCTGGTGGCAAAAGGCTTGTGTTAAAGTGACTCATTTTGTTTCGTCTGTGTTTCTAAAGAAAACAATAAAGCTGCATTTCAGAATAAACAAACTTTTCATTCTATTTCTGGTAATTAGTATAAATGAAGGCATCAGGTATTCTATAAGTATGACATTACTCGGGATCGGTCACAATGAATATGTCAGAAAGCTTGCCAGTAGCATCCCATAGGTCAGTGGTTCTTATTAGAATGTTCCTGGGTTCTTCCTCCACTCTGCCATGTATAGCCTATCGTGTGCTGAAAAATGACATAAAACCACAACAACAACAGCAACAGCAATTTTTCACAAGAAAATTTTTAATAACCTACATTCCAATTAAGTATTTAACCTACATTCCAATTAAGTATTTAAGTGTCTCTGTTGATTCACAACAACTTTTACACAAACTATACCATGGTAATCCATAATAAGAAGCACATAATGTCAATAAACAGCTGATTGGTCTTAATTTTATTGGAGTCATGATATAATAACCTGGCACCCTTGAGAAGTTCTCTACATATGGAGGTCTGACTTATTTGGATTACTTAACAGGAACATTACTGAAAATTGTTGCAGACGCTTCTAATTTGTCTTGCAAGTGTAAACTAGAAACAAGTTTTCATAAGTAAAGTAATTACATACTTCTAGAAATGCCTGATGGTGTCTTCGCTTTCGCCTGACAATGTACCAATCAACTTGCAGACTTTAAAATACAGATGAGCAAGGACGAACATAACTCCGTTGGACAAAGATGAAAGTTCAAAATATGTTTACATTTTTATGGTATTAACTTCCCACATCTAATTCATATAGATGTATGATGAATTGCTGAAAAGCAAAACTTCTACACATTAAAACGGTACCACAATTACTGAAAAGTGTTGCTGTAAATGCAAAAACCATTAAGAAACGGACGGCTGGGTGTGACGTTGCAATTTCTTGAGTTTCAAGCCTTCTCTCTTGTTATTAGGAGTGAAACAACTCATCGATATAACGATGCATTGATACTTTTGCTGAAACGATACATGTATCGATACTAGAGATGGACAATCGATATAAAACAATACATAATGTATGCATGTTATTTTAGTCTTCAGCAGTCATGAATAATTATTATTAGTTGTCTTGTTATTTATGTAAAATTACGATCCATCTGAAACAGCATTTGCAGTCACAGACACTCATGTTTATGAGTAAAAACGAAAAATGTTATTTGAGAATACTCACTCGTCGTTTACAAGTTAACACAAAGTGACATGGTTCATAATCTGCACCCCCACCCCCCATTTCATGCTAATTATCTTAACCCAAAAGAATGTTCTGCATATGCGAGATGTTCCAAAAATGTTCCATATGTTTAATGAAGTACTTAACTCATCATTTAATAACCACTTTCACGCGAAGTTTCAACTTTGAATTGTATCTCGACTCCTTTGGTCAATTTGAAAACTACGCTACCCGTGTGTTGCACACTGAAATATGTTACTTTGAATTCTCATTTGTTGTTATTGCTTGTTCCACTCCGGGTTGAACAATAAACACCAATCAGAAATCAATATAGCTTATTATCTGACAAGCAGAAAGTATTGGCAGAGCAATGGAGAGATTTTGCGTGGAAAGTCATTAGATATGTAAAGTACTTAAGAGGAGATGCTGTCATGGTGTGCCATTGCACGAATCGTGCAACATTTGTACAAATTTGTGCCCTTGGATAACAGTGAAAAGCGACAACTCCCGCAAATTCACTGAAAGTCCCACATATGAAAATGTGCTCGGCAAAGTAAATAAATTTTATTTAACCGTTCTTGTCGATATATGTTTTTCAGGTAGCAACTGTTCCATATCTGGCTTCTTCAAGGATGATATGAATGGTTGTGAAACTAAATTTGATTAGAACAACATGCCCAGGAATAAAAATTATGGCGTAATTTGAACCATTCATGAAGAAAGTTTTACAAATGCGTGTTTATAATACGGGCCACCTAGAAAACCCAAAATGTCTGATTCCCCGTGTGGTTCATTACGATATCGTTCAGCAAACACTTGCTGGTGATAGTGATGATGACAATAATTTTTTAAGTTATGAAGTATATCAGATTATTGGAGCTGGGAAAGCGTTAATGGAGATACCAGTGATTGATTTCGAGTCCAAAATGGTGTTAATTATGGGTCAGATATACATGCTGGATGGACAAATATAGACGGCATGACCCTTTCAGTGATATTTCGAAATTAAATGTACAAAGGGCAGAATACTAAGCTTAATTAAAATACATATCTGAGCCTAATTAAAATACAGACAATTTAAAAGTATAATGCAATTTTCATTTTTTTAATTAATTCATTTCGCCCTGCGGATCATATGCTTCAAAACCATATACATGTATCCATATCAGGGTTAAGATAAATTGAATAGAATAAGGGTTAAAAATGCAATTAAGAAGTACTTATAATTATTTTAATACCTTTGTCTGCACAAGCATTGATGGACTAAATACCGTTATACAGCATTATGGAACAGACAAGAAATTTGGCATGGTAGTCAGTAAACTACTGATTTAACAAAGGAAGTCTATATTAGTGAAAAATCCTATTGTGGAGCAGATGTATCCAGAAGATAATATCTGTGATCTCTGGAAAAGTTTACAAAACAGTCGGAAAGATCAGTTTTCAAACATATTCAGGCTGACAAAGCTACTTATGCATATGTCCCTTCAGAAAGAGTATGCTCAGAATTAATTAACAGATTAATGCTTGTACAACTTGTCCAAGAAGTTGAATTCAGTAGAGCTATAGGAAAGTGGATCAGGAAGAAAGACAGACAGATATTGAAGTTTAGATAAATATTGACCTATGACCATTTCTTCCTGCCTTTTTTTTCTTTGATAAAGGAAGAGGTCTCCCTTAAGATAAAATCCTGTCATCATCTCTCCTTAAATTCTACATGGGAAACAAATTTGGAATTTCTCTTTTTCATGCAAAGATATTTAACCGCTGAATGAAGGTGCTGATGGAATCAATGAAATTAGCATTGAATGAGTGATGGGGCAGATTTCAAACTGCTTAAGTTTATCAACCTGTGTAAGTTAAATGAAAACTGTAGAATAGGACTGGGTGTAGTCAGTTGTTTTCTTTCTTCACTAACAAATACAAGTACCTGTGGCTGCAGCAGTCTTTTTGCATCTGCAGGAAATAAAAATGTGATAGATTTTGTTGGTATTCAACCTTATTCCCATTGCCTGGAATTGTTCTAAACGAGATTTTCTTTGCACGAGGAAATTGCATTATTTCTTCTGTTTTGAAGATAACATCTTAACGTTTTCCAAGTGTAACCGAGACATGAAATTGGTAATAATATGTTTTCAAATCATTCGTGTTGTACAAAACAAAGGGAGTTAAATGGATCCACCATTAAATAGGCTAAAACACTGGATACAACTCACTGCAACCAATAGGTAGTTTGTTTGAAAGTACTGTTGATATCTTCTCATCAAAGAGAATTGCATATAAATATATCATAACTATATGTCTATCTGTAGTCTGCATACTGGAAATACAACCAAGAATATCAACATACATAAAAGGGCACCACCTACCTTTCAAAGATGGAAAGACCATCAAGCTCACATGTGTATTGACATGTATCATATCGCAGGCTGCGTATAGCAAATTGTATCGATATACAGCATAGGTGTATCGTTTTACCCCTACTTGTTATATATTTATTTAAAGGAGCATTAAATTATTAGAATTCTACATTCACTGTATAAATATTCAACAAACTGCAACACAAGAAAATGAACACCAGTCTATTAATTATGTAGTTATTTTGGATATCTTAGACACTTAGCTGCATAAATATATCAAATTAAAACAACGACAAACTAATTACTGCAATATTTTATTAGCCATCACCATTTTGCATAAAAAGTGAGAAAGTCAATGAGGAATACCCTTTGACACTTATCAAATGTCATTTTAGCTTTGACTTTCAATGAGAAAGTCAATGAGAAATAAAAGAAATGTCAATTTAGGTTTAATTTTCATCATCAAATAAGAAAGCACTGAAATAATACTATGAACTGAAATTATATCTGAATGAGAGAACCAATTGCTCTAATGCTTGCCTGTTATTTAGAAACTACACATTTTTAGGTACATCTTACCATTTGTATGGACATAAACTATGAAAATCTAATTTATATTCTCAAACTATTAATTTAAACCTTCATTCTTGGTGGACCAGCACATTTCTGGTTTTGAAATTTATGCAGAATTTTTCATTCTTTGGACTTTCATAGAACTTGATCAGGTTTATTTTGGATTCATTTCATAATATTTGATGTTCCTGGCACAGTTTCATTTATAACTTTGATAATAAAATTATTTCTTAATTTTGTACAAAACTTGTTGCTTTTGCTTCATTATATTATTTAGTTTTGGACCATAGAGTCGTAACAACATCAATAAGAATGTAATGCCAATCTTAATGTGACCTCAATGGCTGACTGAAACTATACAGAGAATTTGTCTCGAATCTACGAAGGGTAGTAGGGAGGATAGGTGGCTCGCCGAGTGTTGAAGCAAAGACTCAAACTTAATACCAAGCTATCAAAAAAACTCTTTTGAAAGCTAATGTACTGACGGTAATGCTCACTGAATAAGAGGAGCCAATATTATAAGGTCCAGAATAGCAACTGTCCCTGGTATATATTCTTTCCTCAAGCGATAATTTTTTTTATTATGACTCCACATGTTATCAAGAGCAAGACTACTATGCCTATGACACGGAGTCAGTTTGGGTCTACGATGTACATATTCTACAATGGTCTACTATGGGAGGATGATACATTTGGCATGGATGAGGGTTTTCCATAGAAGAAAAGCGTAAGCTGCAAAATAATGACAAGCAACATATTAATGATATTAAAATAATATCTTTATACTTTAAAGTGTGAATATTAACATTTGTATATTATAGTTCTTCCATGAATTCTAGAACTTTCAAAATGGTAAGATAGTACATCTGGCATAGATAAGGATTTTCCATATTGGAAACAGGTAAGCTACATAACAATGACAAGTAATGTATTATTCATATTAAAATAATGCATGTTCTTTCTAGAATGCATATTAACATTTCTATAGTATAGTTCTTTCTTCAATTTTATGCTCTTGCACCAGCCATTTGGCACAGCAATTCAATTAATCACATACAAATGTAAAATTTAAGGAACTCTTTCAGGTCCCAGAAAAACCAAATGTTCTCTCATCCTGTCTGAGTAGGAATTGGCATTGCCAATGAAAAGCAAATTTTTAAGTAAATTATGTTTTTCCAAGAATACTTACCCAATTGCATTACATTACATTGCATGCTACCTCGTGAATCTAGCCATACTAAAAGTTAAAAATTTGTCTTATATATATATAGAGAGAGAGAGAGAGAGAGAGAACAAGAGCAATAATTTTTACCCATAACCTCCCATTGATACCAACAGGTGTGCAGTTTTTACCTGAGCAAGATACTAACAAAGATGCTTGCAAGGGGGGTGGGGTGGTTGAGAGGGTGTTTAAGTAATGTTATTGGGTAATTATTCTTGGAGAAATGTAATTTGCTTAAAAATTTGCTTTTTACTTCAAATAGGTTACCCAATCTGATTACATTAGCAGAATCAGTAAGAGGAGAAAGAGGTGCTGAGCATCCGGCCTCTACCTCGGGTATCCTTCTGGGGATGAGTGGCTGGATTCCCCGTATGAAAGATAACCCATTCTCTTAATGGCATAAGCAACACAGCCCCAAATCCCTTGACCTGGGATTCTTATATATTAATGAGAGAATGAACTTGAGATCATCTCACCTACAAAAAGTTTCACTGGTGAATCCAGCAAAGATAAGAGGCTGTGTTGATTGATCTAATTGGGTCTAGTGGCATTCTGTACTGCTGCCACCGGCCCTACTAGATCCAAAGTTAGTCTCTGCGATGCTTAATCTCCAAGGTAAAAACTTGAGAAGGTTGACTCTGCATGCCAGCAGACAGCTTCTATAACATCTCAGATCACAACGTTGCATTTGAATGTGAGGCTTGCAGAGATGGCTCTAATCTCATGCTGGTGGTAAACAAACTGTCCAGCAGTCACCAGTACCAGCCGCACCAAAGGCCTCGTTGAACAGACAAATTTCTCACTGAAATCTCCAGTATTGTAATGACAAAATGTTGACCAAGTGGCTAGACGGATGGATCTATCACTAAGATTCCAATGAAAACTATTTGGCTGGACAATTTCAACAAAAAATACTCCATGCTGGGGCGGCTGGACTGCCAGTGATGGCTGGATGGTAGGCAATGTCGGGACAGCCAGTGACTACTGGACAGTCGGTAACAGTATGGCAGTATCAGGAGGTGGATCCGGCATGAACCCCATCCATCCAGACTTACAGGCCCAAAGGCCACGCTCTGACATGCAAAGGGATTTGTGCCTCATGGGCTGCCTAAAATTTTCGAATACTCTCCAATGATTTGGTGTTGCCAACAACAAACCGCAGGTTGTATTGCTTGATTTATTTCATCTTTCCTTCCCTTTGACGCCAAATGGACGATTGCTGTAAATGTGCATTTCATGCGTAAACATTCTCCTGAAACAACACAAAAAACAAAGCATAGATTATCTAATTAGTATGTGACTAACTAGCTAACAGCATAAATTGCCAATCAGTATATGAGTAATTACCTAAAACGTAAGCCCAGACTTCCAATGACTATGTATAATAGATGCTGCATATCAGAAACATTGTTTTTATAGTATAAACAAAACAGGAGTTATGGTAGACTTTGATGCTCTGAAGTCGTATATGGATCATTTAGATTAACATTCTGCTGAAACGACACAAAAAAAAACAAAACCTAAAGCAGAAACTAGTAATGTGTTGAAATTACTAGGTCACTAAAAAAAATGTCATAACTAACAGATCAATGAAAGTGTCGTATCAGACACCTATTGTCCTGTTTTAAACTTACGCAGAATGCTTAGTTAATAATTAAGCAATAATTCTATCAAAACAGCGTGAAATATGAATAAACTAAGCATAATTATCAAGCAGCAGTTCAGAATTCCGCTAATAAGAGTTCATTAATGAATGGAGTAAGCGAATAAAGTCAAAGGTATGCTAACTCATAATGACCTTGTATAAGGTCAATGATAGCATGGTGGGACAGTGGTCTTACAAGACAAAGTCCCGAAATGTGACAAATCACTCAAAAATTGGCAGAAATTGTAAAATAATGCATACAACCTGCAGTAGATCGATAAATCCAAAATGAATGTTGGATGGGCCCATGGGAATCCAAAAAGGGCTGGAATATTGGAGGATAAGTGAATGACGTGAAGTCTATACAACAGCGAAGCTAAAAACTGGAGATATCTGGTGGTATCAAGTGGAGGTAAAGGGCAAGAGTTATTGCCTCTTGTCTACTGATATATATATATATATATATATATATATATATATATATATATATATATATATATACACACACACACACACGGAGAGAGTTGTTGTCTTTCAATAGGGCTGGATTCGCAAGGTAGCAGGATAATATTCCTAATGTAATGTGATTGGGTAACATATCTGAAGGAGAAACTTTACTGTATCCTCATCCCTTTGCTGAGAAGATGCAGGTATACACCTTGAGAATAAATATGTGTGGATTCTACCAAATGCCAAATTGCAACATTGCTTATCATCTATTGTGTTTCATTGATTACTCTCCCTGTTCTGCCTTCTTATTGTCACATAAGATGCTGACATTGCTTTTTAGCACATGAACCTGATGCAAACTTGATACTAAGATTAGTTCATATCATGAAAATATTATGTTTGGTCGGAGGACAGTGAGTTTAAAATGCTTTTAATACACGGCCCCGCAATTTTCTAATAGTTTTTGGTAAATTAGGCATCATTTTAATGTGGAAACAAATGTCCTATTGAATGAGCTATGCACATCTTTAGGAGTTAAACCTGTTATAAGTTAAGTGCAGCGAATGTCAGAATTTTTTTGATTTTTTTTTTTTTGTTGTTGTCTGGTTAAACATTGTCATGCTCACCCCAAATTACTGGCCTTTTCAGTATTGTGCAACTTTATTTATATATTATCAAACCAAAGCGACGACTTCAGGTATTTCTATTTGTATGACATTACTAGGGATTGGTCACAATGAATATGCCAGAAAGCTTGCCAGTAGCATCCCTTAGGTCGGTGGTTCTTACTGGAATGTTCCCGGGTTCTTCCTCCACCATTCTGCCATGTATAGCCTATTGTGTGCTGAAAAATGGCTTAAAACCACAACAACAACAACAGCAATTTTTCACAAGAAATATGTTACTAACTTGCATTCCAATTAAGTATTTAAGCATCTCTGCTGATTCCCAACAACTTTTACACAAACCAGACCATGGTAATCCATATATGAAGCACATAATGTCAGTACAACAGCTGATTGGTCTTAATTTCATTGGCAACATGATATAATGACCTTCCAGCTATTTTGGTCAATCAAGAATCTTGCCTTTGATAGGCACCCTTGAGAAGTTCTCTAGATACGGAGGTCTTACTTATTTGGATTACTTAATAGGAACGTTATTGAAAATCATGCCGACAATTATAATTTTTCTTGCAAATGCAAACTGAAACATTTTCTCATGTGTAAAGTAAGTACATACTTCTTGAAATACCTGATGGTGTCTTTGCTTTAGCCTGAAAATGTATCAATCAACCTGCTGACTTTAAAATACAGAGACCAAGGGTGAACGTAACTTTGTAGGACAAGATAAAAATGAAGAAAATGTTTACATTTTCAAGATTTTAACTTCCCACATCCAATTCACAGAGATGTGTGATGAATCGCTGGAAATGCAAAACCTCTACACATTAAAATTATACCACAATTACTTAAAAGTGTTGCTGTAAAAGCAAAAACCATTAAGAAATGGAGGGCTACGTGTGAAGATGCAATTTCTTGAGTTACAAACCTTCTTTTTTTGTTATATATTTATTTAAAGGAACATTTAATTACAAGGATTTCACACTCACTGTGTAAATATTCAACAAACAGCAGCACAAGAAATGTACATTAGCCTATTAGCTATGTAGTGAATTTGGATATCTTAGACACTTAGCTGTGTAAAAATATCAAATTAAAACTACAACGACAAAACTAAATACTCCAATGTTTCATAAGACATCACCCTTTTGCATAAAAAGTGAGAAAGCCAATGAGGAATACTCTTTGGCAATAATAAAATATCAATTTAACTTTGTTTTTCAATGAAAAAGTCAACGAGGAATAGCCTTTGGCACTTATCAAATGTCTATTTAGCTTTGATTTTCAAATGAGAAAGACAATGAGAAATAAAAAAATGTCAAATTTAGGTTTAATTTTCAACATCAAATAATTAAGTACTGAAACAGTACTATGAACTAAAATCATATTTGGATGACAGAACCTGTTGCTCTAATGCTTGCCTGTTACTTAGAAACTACACATTTTTTGGTAAAACTTACTATCAGTATGGACATAATCTATGAAATTCTAAATTATATTCTCAAACTATCAATTTAAACCTTAATTTTGGATCTTCCTGTGAGTTAAAAAGAAATAATTTCTGATATTTTCTAATAATTTTGAATCTCATTGTGAATTAACAAGAAATAATCACTCATATTTTATATTAATTTTGGATTTCACTGTCAATTAACAAGAAATAATTTCTCATATTTTGTATTAATTTCTTTTATATGAAACTGTTCTGATTTGGCCATATGTACACTGGCAGATGAATCTCTGTGAAAATCAGGAACCAGCTTATGTACACGTAGGCCCTTTGCAAATGTCTTATAAACCTGACTTCAATAATAGCTGCTTGATATCATCCCAAGTTAGTTATTTAATAAAGATTTGTAGTTCATCTTGAAATTAATCAGGGTATAGTGGCACTGAATTGGAGAGACATCTGCTAGGCACATGCCATAATGCTGGGTTGTTTTCAATTGCAGTTTGGTTAGTTTGGTTCCATTTATTTACCTTTTTATGTCTGACATATAGCATCAATTTATCCTCCTTTCCATCTTCACCTTTAAGCTTCAGCCTCAGAGAACAAGTACCATTCACTGGCTTACCATACACGTATCTTCAAAAAGTGAGATATGCTCAAGTCATTAAAATTAGACTGTATTTATCATTCTGTAACCAGTAAGATTTATTTTCTACATATATTTGCTATGTCTTACTGGTTGCAAAAAGATAATCATTTTGACACAAGTGTGAGTTTTTCAATTACTGTACAACATGTAAAACACCCTGAATACTAACAAGAAAATTCATGTTCTAGCTTGGTTAGAATGTTGGCAAATAAAATCAAGCTAGATTGCATTATTGCTGCATTAAATTGCTCAAAAACTTAATTCTTCAGATGCCTGTGTACTTATTGAATATATCAACCTGAATTAGCAAGTTCTACCATTTAAAATTTAATTAATAACTAATGTGAATGAAATTGAACAAACATTTTCAGAGAAGGACACTAAACCTGAGACCTTGAGAGTGAGAGACAGAGAGTTATTAGCATAGATAAGTCTATCAATCACATATGATGACAAGATATACTCACATGGATTCAACATTGATGCGTAAAATGTTAAGACTTTCAGAGATGTACCGGTGATGACTTTCAGAGATGTACCGGTGACTAACACTGGTTATCCTCACCTCAAAGGTTGGAATTACTGGAAATTACATAACAAATTGTTGCATGTTAATTTTAATCTGTTTATTTATATTCTCCAATCACCCGAGGCAAGATCTTTCCCAACTATCAATTTCTTGTAATTCATAAATGAACAAAAATACGCTCTGAAAAGAAAACTTTCCCTCCCAGGCAGATAAAACATATCATGATTACTGAACAAGCATCAGATTTAATTCAATCTTTATTTCATACACCCCTGTCTTCTGAATCATTTTGTGCAATCATTAATTCAATGTGGCTAATAAGTCTAATATCCACATAAATCAAAGTCCGCCATTGTCTTATTACAGACACCAATCTCCCTCATGCACTCTATAAATCAAAACAAATTCCAGAAAATCCATGTCACGAACATTCCTTATCACTTGTTCTTTTTAACCACAAAGAATTGAGATCATATAAGATATTCTTGAGAAAGTTGAACATACCAATTTGGAAACAAGCAAAGTTTCTTAATGCCCATGATAACATTTTTGCAAGATGTCTCGAAGTACAGTAAATAATTCATTGTCATGTCCTTTGACCATGAGCCAGGTATCATGAATAGAAAAACTGAACTAGTCTCAAGCAATGTCTAGATATACCAACATGTTAGGTTTGCTTTTAAGCAAATTTATATTCAATTAACATTCTTTGTCACTCTACTCACAAGCCAGCATACCCCCAAAACCCCCGAGACAAGATCTTTTACCTTAAAATATGTCAGAATGCAGACTATCAAACTGTTTATTTGAATGCAGTAAGTGTCAACATCTCTTGAGATATTTAATATGTCACACATTAAATTTAAGTGATATTTATAATTTACAAACATATTCTTCCTGACAAAAACTGGAAGATATTAAAATGCAAAATGCAACCATTGAAAATGTAATTTCCCATTAAAGGCTGCTTGTGTGTTAATGTGCTTGTCATTTGCAATCTTAGCCCTTTTCTCAAAATAACTGCAAGGTTGTTTCAGATTCAGTTATTTCAGATCTTCTACCTCAATGTTAGTTATAGGGAAACCCTGTTTTTATTGGCCTGTAATTCTTGTAATCATCTAAAATAATACCAAGTCCTATAAACATGGGCAATAATCAAAAGATAATGGGGCAATGGCAAACAGTATTCCCCACCTTTGCATTGTTCACTTCTTCTTGATTTAGCATTATACAGAAGGAGGGGTGGGCACATGCGAAATAACTTACACATTACATATAGCTAAAGTTAAAATGGTATGGACAGTCAATAATTTCGTCAAAATAACTAAGCACAGGCAGGCAAATAATATCAATTCACCAAGAATACACAGTAGTGGGCCTTATCAGGTCTGAGCCTGAGCATTTGGACCAACTGCATGTATGACACTTGCTTGTGTGTATAGTGTGATATCTTGAAAACACCAGACATTGCCATTTTAGCTTCAGTTGTATTCCATCCCTTTTTATTATTCATGTTTTGATACTTAGTGAGCACTGCAAAACTACATTTTTCACACATTATATAAAATATATTAAGTTAAGCAGCAACTGTTCAGCGGTGAATATTTTTATTCAAAACATGGGAGTTAGCATTGAAGTATGGACACTTCACCCAGCAATTAACGTGGAAAACGATGATTAGGGTTTTGCAGCTGAAAAGAGGAGTGATAAGTGTGATTTTGCAACTTTTGCTGGTGTTATGTGTGTTACTGGTCATTAGTGGATCCGTTGAGTTGAACTCGGGACCGACTAGGGGCGACGTACATGGTAAAGAAAAACAGGCCAGATTATCAGTTACTAATTCAGGCGATGTCTGTACTACTAGATCTGCTTCTCAGTCTGCAGATGTACCTGGAATGGACATCGGGAAGGGTGAGCAGGCAATTTATCAAGAGCTAATTGCCTTAAACAAAAACTATTCCAATCTTAGCTCCAAAGTATACAAGATGAATAACGAATTAAGGAAGAAAACATGAAATTGCAAGATCAAAATGAAAAGCTGGAGCAAAGAGTAATAAATATTGAGTAAGCTTGATAAGACTGAAGCTCAAAGTAGACGTGAAGATTCTAACTCACGGACTTGATGGTTAAACAGAGATACCTAGGAAATGTCTGAGCATAAAGTGAGAGTTTTCCTTCAGGACACTCTTAATATCCAGAATGCAAAATGAGGTATCGTTGAGAGAGGATACAGGCTAAATTAGTTTTGATACTGGCCACTGTGAACATAATGTGCATGCATGCCCTATCATTGTTAAGTTCAGCTGGTACAAAGACAAAGAACAAGTACTTTCTACAGCCCAGAAAAAGCTACTCCGAAATGGTGGATATCACGTAACAGGATCTCACCAAATGTGTCTGAGATGAGAGAATAGCCTTATACAACTACATCATTAAACACAAACGCGAAGGTGCATTTGGAGTTATATGATATATTAAGCTTATTTTGGGAAATAGCACATATATGTATGACTGGCGCAAGAATGAAGTAACCCAAATTGCAACCAGACGTCTCCGAATGTAATGTTAAAAACCGAGGACATATAATCAGATAGGAGAAAATCCATGTTCTAATAATAGCAAAGAAGACTCCATTGATAACGATGTGGGCTATCCTTTGTTCACATTTTCTATTGTACTGCTCATTGAAAGTACCAGTAACAGAAGCAAACAGGGAATAATTACATCTGAGATAGAAAATATGTACAGTTGGAGCTATTTCAGTCTTAAAAATGAGCAGAGGGAAGATTTTAAAATACTATTTAAGGAAAACTTTCATGCGATGTAGGAACAAAAACTAATCTGCTAAATACAAGTATTGATGATTCTTTGAAACAATTTACTTCTTTGTATCAAGATGTACTTTCCCACTACGAAGAAAAAAGTCAAAAAAGTAAATTTCAACCTAAAACACATATACAACCACAATGGTATGACAGGGAATGTGAAAAATATGTAAGATTACACAAATTCCGGTTTATTACTTCCAGTACCGATCTGACGATTACAGGGAGTTCAAGAAAAGTTTTAGTTTATGGTGTAGGTTAAAAAAAAAAACTACTATCAGATAGGTCAAAGGGAGCAACTAATTACAGAACAAACCCATGTTTATTTTGGAAATATTTGAAAACTACGTTTTTAATAGAATACTTAATTCTGGTAACTTTCCCAGTGAGTGGTCTAAAAGCATTACTTGCCCAACATATAAGAGTGGGAGCAGAGATGACCCAAATTATTATCGAGGTATATCCCTAATTAATACACTACGCAAGCAAAAGAATTTACTCTTGGACAGAGGAAAATAATCTCATCAATGTGGCACAAGTAGGTTTTAGAAACAAATGTAGCACTACTGAGAACATGTTTAATTTACAAGCCTCAGTGCAATAGTACTTATCAAAAAGTAAGGAAGATTTTATTGCCTTTTGTTGATTTTAAGAAGGTGTTCAACAAAGTCACTAATCCGTAAAGGTGCCCATGGTGAAATGATAAATATATTAATTTGTACATCCTTAAAAGATTGTGTTAGAACTAACTACTGGTTTGACAGATTATTTAACTGCACTCTTGTGACAAGACGGGGTTGCGTGCTATGCCCAATTTTAGTTAGTTTCTATATAAATGATCTGATCTCAGTTAAGAAGCAAATGAAGCAAACGCATCATGACTTATCACTCCTGAAATTGAAGAACTCTTTCCTTTATTGCATGCAGATGAATTGTCAAACTGCTCTGATACAGTTAGATTACTGCAAAAACAAACAGATATCACAGAATGCATTTGTGATAGAACTGGTATGGAAGTAAACCTTAAGACGAAATTAGTGGCATTTAAGAATGGGGGTGGATGTGAAGGGAACAGAAAGAGGGTAATTTAATGCCAAAGAAATATAAGTTTAAATGGTCTATGGCTAAACAAATGTTACCTTCACAAACCAACAAATCTGTGACAAGAATATTTTATTTTCAAAAGCGGTTCAGGCAATCACATGTCAGAGAGATGTTTAAAATATCTGACTCTGACCTGGCTGTACATTTTCCGAGGTTATACTTGGAAATTTGACCTAAAACCTTGGACGTCCGAGGCATTTCCATGGCTTTTCTAGGAAAACCTGGGAAACCTTGGACAATGCTGATATTTTGTCCAAGGTTTTATAAGCAAACCTCTGACAAAGCCTTGGACATGAGAACTTAATTTATTTTTGGCTCAGAAAATCCTACGAAATAAGAACTTAGTCATTCTTTAGCTTGGACATATCTCAGAAATGTAGACTTAGAAATTTTATGGTAGGAAATGGACCTGGTCTGTTTTAACTGTGTACTTAGAGATTTCTATATATTTATTCAGAACATAATTTTACAGTTTATTAAAATGAATAATGTTTGTAATTACCAAAACAACTAACAAGTCTAGGATTTGAATTAAAAAATTGACTTCATTAATGTTGATTGATTGATGCAGGTTTTACAGTGTACCATCTCAGTTCAGGCAACATGGTGCCCAACAGGTTCACATATTTTGGTTTCACATTTTATTTACATGGAGATAAAAATATGAGATAAAGAACCAAAACCTATACTCATGCTGGAATCCCCCAGTTAGAAAAATTCTTAGCATTCATACACTTTTAATCACTTCATACAATCATGTTAGTGTAACACAGTGGTCCCAATTCTAATGCCCTGTAACCACACAGGACAACTGTAAAAATGTATTTTCTAATGACTGAATCTAAAGTAAAGTCTTCAATACTTAAAGGGTCACATGACATTTTTCTTAAAATTTGTGTTTGTGTGTTAGTTACAAGAATAATAATTTAAAGTGCCAGTTTAGAAGGAGAATAAACTATTAATCTATTAGTGTGAAAATGTTTTCTGAAAATTGCATGGCACTGTTTATTAGTCACATTAGTTACAAGAATAATAATTATAAATATACAACTGAGTCTGTAAAAAATTTCATGGATAATTGGCATGGCACTATTTTTAATTATCATTTTTCATGTGACGGCTGATAATAAGCAGAGTTGTATTGAAGTTTAATCCCTATAAAAAAGGATTTGGGAAGAATGCACCAAACACTTGATTCTATTTCTGACAACAAAAAGGGGTTGTACTCTGCTTGTACAACACTGATTCCATCTCTGAAACACAAATAATCGATTTGGGGATTTTAAATATATTAAACTTTACAAAGAAAGTTGGCTTTTGATGTTTAAATAAAATGAAAAATGACCTCCAAAGTTATTGATGACATAAATTTGACAATGTTTTCACTCTGAGTTTAAACTGGTGTAAGATTTTTTTTAAATTTGCAATTACTTAATATACAATTCAAGTATGTATGAAATATAGACAAACATGGTACTATAAAAGACATTTTCCAAGTAAAAAGGCAACATTTGTAATCCTCATTTAAGCTTTGCAACGCCACATCTATCCTTTCAGTGATCAAGTAAAAAGATATGTCAAAAGTTAAATTGTTCGTCAATAGCTAAATGATGAGTGGTAAAGGATCAAGTAAAACACGTAAGCTTGTGTTAGTGTACATGTAAAGTTGATAAAGATTTTAATTTATACACCTAAATTCTAACACCTGTAGACGAACTCTTCCCTCTATATTTCCTCTGGACACAAATAGTTTCCAAACTGCCAATACATGGCAAATTTATCAGTGGAGAAGGTATCTCTGAACTTTAATAGCTACTTCTCCAATGGATTTCTTTTCTTCAAATGCAATTGTAAATGAATTCTGCTTCTTGACCTTGTTTCTCTTAAAAATACTGATAATTTCTGTGCTTTTAAAGTCTCCTTTCTTTATATGTTTATAAGCCCACCTCCAACCCACCCCATATGTATTTCCTATTGCATTGGTTTTGAAATAAGGGTAGGTAGATAGTTTGCTTTTCGGGGTTATATATATATATATATATATATATATATATATATATATATATATACACACACACAGTGTGACCCTACTATAACACGGTAGTTGGGAGCCATAGAACCCGACAGTGTCATAGACCGAACCGTGTTATAAGCAACCAGGTCAGTTAGCAGAAGAAAATGATGAATGTACCCGAAAAAATGTGCGGGGTGGGTGGGGGTGGGGGGGTGTAATCAATGGGGGTGCAAAAATACGTGCTTCATTGACACAGTTTTCATCTTAAATCGATGCATATTAAATGAGAAATACACCTGTAGTGAAAACAGAAGGGATATATAATATTTTACTTTATTCAGAGAACCACGCATTGGTACATATTCGTGTATACTGTTTATATATACATGTCTATTGCATAGCAATGAATAAAGTATCAACACCGTGTACTCACCCACGAATCACGTCACATACATTGGATCCACAATACAAGTAATTCCATCGAAAATATGCACACACATAGATTTAAAATATTCAATAATTTTGTCACAGGTCATATAGGTCTGAATTCAGCGGAAAAAATAGCACAATCACATAACGAATGATGAAGCACATTTACTTTTAAGTACGTCCGAAGTCAGTAAAAGTTTACGTTTTAAGCGCCGTTGGTAGAGTTCGTATGCATAAACTTTTTTCCTGTAAAAAGGAAACCTTCACAGCACAGTAAAAATGTTCCAGTCACATTGGAAAATGAAACAATCCATCAGATTCCATTACTTTTATTTAAGTTCGGCAATGGCTTCCTTTGAAGAAAGGTTCTTTGTTTTTATTGAAGATTGTAGTCGGCTTTCTTTGATGAAGGGTGCATGCGTTATTGAAGTCACCGCTAAAGAACAGCTTTGGAGAACCAAAAAATGCCCGTTTCTTACTGTGGCAGCATCAAAAAATTTTATTGCATGATTGAGACTGATTTTTTTCCCATTTGCTTAGTACATTTTCATAACAATCGGTGCTTCAAAGGTAATGTTTTCTTTGAAATTTCAGCTACTATTTTATCTGGGAACATTTTTTTTAAGATGAATTGACTGTCGTATGGTCAATTGTAGTTACTGTTCCTCCCTGCCTATTGAATAGACAAGTGAGATCTTTTTTTTTTTTTTTTTTAACATTTATGATAGTGGAGCGATGCCACCTTCCACGCATGCATCAGAAATTTAAAGAAAGGGTCAATCGACGATAGAAACGCAGGTGTTCTGGTCTGATGACAGGGAATACTACAGAAAATGTGAATGTTCTGAAGGATTTAATTCTGAGTGAAAAGAAGAGGAATTTTACTTACCATCCACATACAAATGTCAGTCTATGTAAATATATTAATTACTAGCGAGCGGCCAAAAATCTGACGAAGATAGATTATGAGATAATGCCTCGTGCGGTTGATCTCCGCTACCAGAAATGTAAATTTGAAAAAAAGCGGATATCTCAAAAAACGTACAGTACTCATGCTAGATGTCAACATAAGCGGATTATGATATAAAAATGCACTGTTAAGATGGTTTGTCAGTATGGACAAAGAATTTGTTTATGTAACAATAGATAAATTTCAGTGCATTTTATATCAACTTTACAGCTTCCTTTCATGGTGCCTCTGAACTTCTCCACTCCAAACCAATGCTTGCATATACAAGTTTAAATAGCCAACAATGTCACCAATAAAAAAAATCGCCAGATGGTCAATGTTTGCTCTAAGGTGCGCGGCCGCGCAGCTCATTAGAAAATGCCGCGCAGCAGCTTCAAAATTCCGCGCACAAGTTTTGGTAGCAAATACATCTGCCGCGCAGCAGTTTCGAAATTCCGCCCACACAGGAAAAATATTAGAGGGAACGTTGCAGATGGTATATTTTGCCGCCAATAAGGAAAAAAAAATCACAATTTGTGACATTGGCAAAGCCCTGCGTGATTCCTGAAAAAATTTTTACACGTTATTTTTCATAATTTAAGAAAAAAAACACTATTTTTTCGTGTATGAGCAAAATGCATATAAAATTTCAGTAGCCACGCCACGATCGTCTTGTATTATTCATATGCGATCTTCCCTAAAATGACAACAAACTTTTTTTGTATTTTTTCGTACTTTTGAAGAAATAAATTTTTTTTTTCGTGTATGAGAAAAATACATGTATATGAAATTTCGGGAGCCACACCACGACCGTGTTATATCCGAATTCATGTTATAACGGAGCGTGCTATAGCGGGTCACACTATATATATATATATATATATATATATATATATATATATATATATATATATATATATGTAATGTACTAAGCACTTCAAGTTCAAGTACCGGTAACTTTTCTTTGGGCCTGATATGGCACTTCCGGAATCTGGGCGATAACTTTATTTTTAAAATTTTTTTTTTTAGATAACTGAAGGACCCCTCGTAATACTCATAGCAGGTGCTTATCTACTTACTGCTTTTAAATTTTACAAAAAATGTTGAGAAGTTGTGGAAAGTTCTAGGAAATATTTCTTTCGCATTCTCCCATGGAATTATCCAATCACAGCAGACAATTCATCAATCAATCTTGTACGTGCCATAATAATAAATTCGAAAGTGGATCATTGAATGAAAACAAGCTGGTTTGTGAAAATTTGCGTTATAAAGGAGTGGATTCATCAATCACCATGAACTTGTTTGCAGTATTTATATGATAACCCTATTACCGGAAATGTTCTTAGCCTCCTAAATATTGTTCAACCGAGAAATGCAATGGAAGATTACAAAGTCGGAGATTTGGTGTTGGCAAGGTTGCTGAGTTTTGGGATTACAGAAGGAATTATTGGGAGGATTGGGGGTAAGTTCATTTCGTTTTTATTATATTACATTAAATTTGAAAACGATAAGAACATCTATTGGTTCTCTTGTCATAGGTCGGCTGTACAAGGCATCAGTTTTTCAATTGATTGCGTCTTTTTTTCAGTGGAAATGGGGTTGTTTAGCGAGCTATAAATACTGTATGAGGTCATTTACCCACTACGCATTGCACCGTCAGCTGTGTTGTTTTTGGACAAACACGTACAGCGTTCAGTATACCCTATTGTTGTTTTCGTCTTTATCTCATTGATAGCTTGTGTGTGTTGTCAAAGAGGGATTTTTTAAAAATAACTGAGATGAAACAATGATATGTTAATTGGACTGAGTGTCCCTGTTTCATTTCCATTGTTTAATCCTGCAAATATATATCATGAATAATAATAATAATAATAACAACTCTTATTATTGTTGTTGTTTTTCTAATTTTGTCTTTGTATGATTCGGGTTTAATTCTTTGAAAGTGAATTACAAGAATATAGTACATTTTAATGACAAAAATTATTTACCTATGCCCATTTTGAACAGAGTAAAACAAATCAACCCATTAACATTAGTTGAATTTAGAGGAAAAGAATTAATAATGGTATTAATTACGTATTATTATTAAACATGAAAATGAAGTAATGTTTAAAATCATTGAAAGAACAATAAAATCAGAAAAATGTTTAATGACTCAAAACTAGATCTTAGAATAACTGTGTGTACATAAATATTATAGTTCATTAAATCAGAAGAATAGGTTTATGAATAGTGTTAAAGACATGTAAGAATATAACAGAACATCCATGCGTATAGATTGTTAGGCAGCAAGAAAATCTACAAAGCAATCAATCAGATTAATTGCTGCTTCAGTATATTGATGAAAAGCTAAATTACTTTATCCATTTTCTTTAAGTACAGCATTTTATAATTTAAATAGTTGTACTGGCCTGACAAATTATCACGTGTTTGTCTGAAATTGCAGCTGCATTCTACTTTTAGATACGAGGTAGTGATTCTTGACATCGCAAGATGGCCACTGTGAAACAACTCTATAGACCTTGCAAACCCTGATGGTCTGTGCCCTTCATTTCAGCCGTAAATTTGTGCACCATATTAAAATGATTGATGCTCATGCGTGTCATATGTTGATGACATTAAGTAGTGCTTAAAATTCAATTTCTTTTGTTTAAGCATGTTGTCCATGATACGTGATTTTAAGACTGCCAATAACAGTTATGTTATATGTGTACTATTTGTTTTATTAATTCATCACATTTTATATTTTCAACCTATATTTTTTTTTTTTTTTTTTTTTTTTTGCAGAAGTGATCCAAAAGAAATGGCAGAATATCAATGAAGTGCTAAAACCATCAAGAAACCAGGATATAAATGGATGGATTTTCAAAATTAAACAGACAATTTGGCACTAAAGGAACCTTACAGGCATTATTGATATTTGGACCTTATTAAAATTTTATTTGTACATGTCAAACAAATTAAAAATAAAATGTATTCTTATATTCTGTAATATTTGCTTCAATTCTTGGTCTGTTGTTTTATGCCAGGGAGGTGTCCGAGGAATCCTCGGACGATATGTCTGAGGAATCCTCAGACGATATGTCCCAGGAATCCTTGGACAATATGTCCTAGGAATCCATGGACGATATGTCTGAAGAATTCTTAGAATGCTTGGAAACCATGGACATGTCCAAGGATTCCAAGGAAACCTTGGAGTATTGGTTACAAAAACCTTGGAAGTCCAAGGTCAACCTTGGACATTTGAGAATAAAAACCTTGGGCATTGGTATAAAAAAATTTTGTCCTTGGACTATTACCTTGGAAAGTCAGCAACCAATACTCTGAGGTTTTTCCTAGGAACATTTGTCCAAGGTTTCCTAGGAAGCCTCAAACATGTACAGCCGGGTGAATTAAACTAATATAATATTGGCTATGGATCTGAAATAGGGGGATTTGAATACTCGAAAGATATTGAAGAAGTGATGTTTCCATTTTATAAGAGATATCTCTGTTTCAAATACTGCAAATAACTGGGTGTCTGTAGGGGAATGTGGTAGGCCCCTCTCATTACCTCACATAGGGAAAGATGTAAAAATATTTTATTCAAATTATGCGATTATTGGATTATAGATATCCATATCAATGATATATTATGTTGAAAGAGTTAGACGAAGTTGGTAGAGTCACATGGATATGCTATACTAACATGGCTTTGGATATGTATGGATAACACAGGATGTGGCTGATGAAAGCCTATTTATATCAGGGTGCACACAGAGGATTAGAAATGCAGCATTGCAAAGTTGGTCAGAGCATATTACTCATTCCTCAAAATGTTACTACTATAGTCAGTATAAATCCTTACAACAATGTGAGAAATACCTCTCATGCAATATACCTTTCAATTTAAGAAAGCAATTAGTGCAACTAAGGTGTTTAAATCATAAACTAATGGCTGAAAAAGGGAAAAATTGATACAGCATTCAGATTTGTGACTTATGCAGGAAAAGAAATATTTATATAATAGAGGATGAATTTCATCTTGTTTGCATTTGCCCAGGATATGATATTAATAGTATACAATATTTACATAATGTATATTATGTACAACCAAGCGTTGACAAATTTGTCTTGTTTATGTTTAACAGTGATGTAGTGACGCTGTATAGTTATCACACTACTTGTACAGATCATTTGCTCAGAGAGTGATTCTTTACCTTCATATGAATAAAATCATGTGAAAATGTGTCTATCTGGAAATAAGCGTAGAAGTAAATCAAGAATTTATGCCTCACCTGTATAAAACATAATGTGGTATTCCAATTATGTATATCAAATAGAATTTTGTATTATGGGCTGGAGGCCTATATTATTGAAATAAAGTGATTATGATATAAACAAAAAACACCTTATATCTCTAACGTGAAATACAATAATTACATGGCTCCTTAATCTTTCATGAGAGAGAGAGAGAGAGGAGCACTAATTGGAAGCTATAAATTGCACTCTGAATGTTTCTACTTTCAAACATTTAAGAAATAAAAGCATAAGTACATGTATCTCTAAATACTGAGAAAACACACTGAAATGAAGTTGATTAACAGAGCCGAGTTGTTAAAATACACATAACACATATGTACGTGCATCAGAACAATCTATGCCTATGAAATTGCTCAAGTGTGCAGTACACATCAAGTAGTGCTGTAATGGGGCTTTTAGGTTCTTTATCCATCTTCTAGGTCACTGCCTATAACCCCCCATGACTTGTGCCCATTTTAGGATGTAAGTCACACACCCTGTCCAACCCATAGGTTGTCAGCATTATCCCTTTACTTCATGTAAGTGCCTTTGGACACCTCTACCCCGTTGTCATGGAAGCGCCTTTGAACGCCTCTACCCAATTCACATCAAATCACCTTTAGATGCCTCTACCCAACTGACATGAAAGCACCTTTGAACCCCTCTATATCAGCTGCCTACAAAGCCATATATCCTATGAGGTAAAGGGTTAATAATCCGTGAAAGTGAAGTGGCGCAAGCAAGAAACATATAGTGACACAGAACAGTGAACAGTAAAACCCACTAACACAAATCCGCTACATGGTTCCTTATCTGTGCTCGAAGTTATTGGTGATGTTCCATTTCTACCAACACAATTTCAAACTCGGCCATGCTAATCAGTATATCCTCAATAGCCAGCAAAAACAATTTACTGATTGTATTGATACTGCTTTGCACCGCTGCAATCAGTTCTGAACAAACACGTATTCTTGAATGTAATTGTACTGAAATCAGTTTGATAGCACCACCAGATACACTGGTTACTATCAATATAGCCCCGACAATAAGTCTGATTGGTGCACCTATCATGGATGTTATGGGTGCGATTCCAATCACACCAAGACTAATTGTTGTTGTTGCAGCAAGCCCACAAATTGTATCTACAACCAAACACAAGCATCTGTAGTTCATGATTGGAGCAGTTCTCTTGGTGATTTTATCTTGCAGCTCTTGCTCTGCTTTGATTATTTTTTCAGATCAGTAAAACTGAGGGTCTCTCATAGTTCTTCTATTAATAATGCAATCGCATAGTACAATTGCCCAACTGGCAGACCCTGTCTGGACCCATAATGTCCAGGTGCAAGACACACATGCACTTCTAACCAATCACCCCTTTTCACAACTGTCATACAATTGTAGAAAACATCTTCCTGGGGAATATTTAATTTTCCAGCGATTGTACATTCTAGAGGTTTAGCACCCTTTCTTTTAAAAATACACTGATTACGCCTTTACCTTTAGCAGCTAATGATCGCCCTTGCCCAGTATCTGTTACCTGAACATGTGTATCCTTACTGAATAACAGTCGAGATCTTTTGTCTCACTTGAACCAATTTTGGTGTAAAATATTCTTTGGTGAACATAACCGGGGCAGATACAGCAGTGAATAACACTTCACCATTATAGAAACAATCCCCGAGTGTTTACACACCAGGTTGTGCCGTCAGTGTTTCAGCATTTGCATTTGCGACGATTCCAAGCTGATCTCAAATTGGTATTGGCACATCAGGTTGGTCCCAACAGTCAATTTCTATTTGGTGCTTAACAAGGTTATATTTCATTATATACAAGGGTCAGTAATGCCACTCTGACACAGATATTCGTCGACATGTGGGTCAAAATTGCCATCAATATTAGCCTCCAATTGGTCTAACAATCCGTTGGTAAATTCTGCAACCTCATCACCATGGTCAGAATCCATTAATTGTATGTAATGATAAATCTAATCTTAAACACAAAGGCCAATGACGATTAAGTAGCCGAATGGACAGAAGTGAAATGCTTTAAACTGAATTTCATCTTTAGTGAAACTGTTGTCAGATATATGAAAGCATTTAGAACAATGGTGTCTGGTTTATGTATTATTATTCGTTAACCATGTTAATTATTTATCAATGGTGTTAAATGACTCCATCCACTATAGTTGCCAGACATAATAAATAAATCCGATCCAGACTCGCGTTCTATTAAAATATAAGATTTAGGTTTATCAAAACCACTTTCATTATCCAAAACAATTCGACCAGTTGCTATTTTAGATTCAGTTAATTCCTCTTCTTTGCTGGTCAACAGTTTAAGTATGCTGTAAATTAACTTACTACACATGGTGGTGTGGGCACATTCATCCACATATTGTTTTGCTGTAGCATTAGCTAAGTATCATCAATATACACTACGATATAAGCAACTGACATGCTGCTGTCTAAAATTCCACTATTTTCAGTGATTTCAGCCAGGTTTTTTGTGACACACCTTTAAACTTGACAATAATATCTTGAATGTGAACAAAAACATTTGTAATTTACTAGTCAGATCTTGGAAAGTAAGAAGCTCACCTGGGTCGACATCTACAACAATACAATTAGTAAACTGGGTAAAGTCTGTACATCTTAGTAGACATTGTCTATCATATTAAAAGTACTTTCATGTGAAATCAGTTAAATGCATGCTTGTGGCAAGGAAACTTTACTTCCTGCCAGTGCATGCAATGCTTCAACAACGATGCACTATGTGTCCACAAGAGACTCCACCTCCCACCACCATTTTCAGAGTCATTCCTGATGCAGTTCCAACAGCCCCTAACACCACAGCTTTTCCAACCGCTGCTGCTAACAACACAGGAATCGCAGCAAGGAATGGTAATATTTCACTGGTTGTTTACATTTGTGTCACCTCTGATTTGGATAATTGTAGCACCACTGAAATGTTATTGTATTGGCCATATTAAGCTGACTCAATTGTGTTTGGGTCAACCACACAGGGACATAGCCAGGTAATTTTACAGTGAAGAACGTTTCAGTGTAACCTCACAATTGGTTTTTACTGTGTTTTTATTTTCCACAGCAGACTGTCACTAAAACTGGCTTTCACTTCATGATAGGACATTATTATTTAAATACATAGCAAGTTTAATTATGTAGTTTTAACAAGTGCATCAATGACCCTCATTCAGCCATCAGCTCCCTCCAACAACAGAATCTTGTCAGAAAGTATCACAGCATAGCATCGATAACCACCACAAGTGTCACTGACACATGCATGAAAATACATGTCAACAATGATTTGACCAAAAAAAATGTGCTCCAATGAAAAGTAATAAATTGGGAACAATGCACAAAAGTTGTGTTGGGGAATTTGCAAACCAGTGTCAATGTTTTGATGTCAGTCCATATATAACCAAAAACTGTGATATACACATGAGGTTTGATTGTATTCATAGTTAAATGGAATTTCTTCAGATGGTTGCTGGTGACAATTTAACCACAAGAAACTTCACTCTCTCCTCGTATGTCAAATATAATCTTATTCTGCTCTTGCTCATTATCTTGTTCAATAAGTTGAAATGCCACAAACACGTTTTGGTGTTGGGTACTTATTTGCCATGTAAACTACCCCACAGTAGCTGTTGGTGTGTGCATGTCTATGGTATGCAAGAAATGACAGTGTTGACATGGTTCACAGCTGTACTAATGATGTGATCCTGTAGTCATTGAAGCAGGTTAGCAGGTTACCAAGGCCACAATGAACAAACCTGAAACACTTAACCAACGTATCGTTCTCAGTGTGTTGACTTGGGCTTTTATCCCCTTGTACTATCCCCACATAGACATCTGGGACATCATGGACAAACCCAGTCTGATTGTTTTACTGAGTGATATGATTCATTCCGAGTCTGTATCGCACTATGTATGGATAAGAAATATTGTCCGCTTGCTTAAACAACACAGCAATTCAAGATTAGAAACTTTCCATACAGACGTTACATGCATGTATTAAACACCTAACAAACTGCTCACCATACTTTTACTGTGGTGGGATCAGTGAAAATCCACAGTGGACAATAATGCTATAGCCTGGTAAAAACATTCTCAAATTAACTGCTTTACAACTAAAGATGAAAGTTCCTTATATCATCTATGCAGACTTCAACAGTCTCAGTGGGAAGCGCTGCTTCCAAAGATGCATCCAACAATGACCAAACAACAAAAGTTGCTGACTAACCCCCATGCGGGTTTTGTAATAAAGCAGTCAGATGCGCCAGGTAAACTGAGCCACCAATGTTGTATTGTGATCAGGACTCGGTTGAGGTGTTTCTTAAATCGCTAGAGGTTACAGCGACATCTACTCAACAACAGCTCAATTCACCCACTGACATGCTTATGACCCATGATAACATTCATGAATTTTCCACAGCCACTCGTTGCTGCATCGGTCATGTTCCCTTTCATACCAATGCCAAAGTATGTGACCATTTCACTACACTGGCACATACAGAGAAGCAGCACACAACTAATGCAATCTGAAATTATGAATTTATCCAAACAAAACCAATAGTCCTGTAGTGTTTCATAAATGGCGTGGGTATGATGGTCACATAATAATCCAAGCAGTAACATTGGTGTCAAAGGCATCAATAAGTGTTATTCCAAACAACATGGAAAAATATACAATATTTAGGCTAGAATAATCCCAGTTCATTGATTCAAAATGGTTTCTGAATTTATCCTTGGATACATTAGCAAGTAATCTAGCAAGGGAAAACTTGTCACAATCGCTTGTAGGTATTGTCCCACCAACATGGACCCTAAAAAAAGTAAACATATGCATCTATACAAGTACATGAGCAACTGGGATATGTTTGCTGAAACTCAGTTGCCACTAACTTAAATGTTTTATTCATCGCTTTATCACGAAGGCTTTTCTGCCAGCAACTATGAGCATGAAAGCAAAGTTTGGTCCTCATTTGATTTTGAAAGCATGCATGACTATCACGATCTGTATCTACACAATGATGTGTTGTTGCTTGCTGATGTGTTTGACAAATTTTGTGATACTACCATGCATGTGTATAACCCCGATCCCTCACATTACTTCTCATTACCAGGGATGGCTTGGGATGCATTGTCAAAAACCCAAATCGAGTTGGAATTGCTCACCAATGTGGACTGACAGCTGTTTATTGAGTGATCACTAAATGGCAGGATTTCTATGGTGAGTCACATACACACTCATGCAAACAACCTAAACGTGGATGAGTATGACCCTGTTGCACTAACAGTTACATCATGTATCTAGTTACCAATTACCTTTGTATATCAACAATGCTGTAACCATAAACGGTTAGTGAATTTTACTGGATTAATCCCACGCACATGGACCAACAAAAATATGAACGTGAATGCAACAGCAGCAGCAACTACCAATGATAAACTTTGATGTTGCTCTACAATATCCTGAACATGGCCCCTGAAGCGTTGTCAGTGCCTGGTACTACATGTGATTGTGTGTGTGTGTGTGTGTGATTTAAATTGCTAACATAGCTTTAGCAATTTTAGTCATATCACAATGATGTCTACAGTGTGACAGTTTATAGTGATGTCTAGCACTGGGGTATCATGCTGCAGACATGTAGCATCATTGCCCACCCAGTCACATTATCCTTACACCAGCGCAACCAGTTCTAACACTAACCTCTTAATGCTGAGCGCCAAGCGAGGCAGTTGCTAGTACCATTTATAAAGTCTTTGGTATGACTCAGCCAGGGTTCAAATCCACAACCCCCCGCTTCCAAGATGGACACTCTAACCACTTAGGCTACCTGAGTGATTGCCTTGTACTCTATATCAGTGCGCAATCATGCATGAATCGGGACAGAGGTATACTGAATGCACCAAATTTGTTCTAAGTCTTAGGATAAAACACAATAATGCACTACATGTGAGAAATCTGCAGTTGTACTTACAAGTGGGAATGTGTGTAACCTAGATCCATCGTGTGCTTGAATTTCACCAGCACGCATGCATGGCTCCTTATATCCTAATGAATACGGAGATACGAACAAAGGCCATCAATGAGTCTGAGTAAGGCTTTTTCAAACTTACAAACAATGCTGAGTTTGGTATGGTGATGGAAAATTTATGAAGGTGAAAACACGTCAACCTTGTTAGGGATAGTGAACAACATAAGCTTTGAAGGCTCATGGTTTATCCGACATTTGAATCTTGGAAGGTATTTGATATTGGATTTGTTGCTGTTCACAGTCAAAACTCAAAACTCAGGTTGACAAACCTATCCATGTTTGTTCATCAGAACTTGATCTGGCCAAACTCTTACAGTGAGTTTTAGTACAACATGATTAACCACAGGTACGGTGACAACATGAAGATGCTGTTCATGGATACAGATTCTCTATTAATTCACATCACAACTGATGACATATATACATATATGACCGAAGCATGTTTAGTAACACCAACAAAAAGGTTGTTGGTAAGTTCAAGGATGAATGCTCAGGTAAACCAATCAAAGTGTATGTGGGACTGCAAACTAAAACTTACGCAATCCTGGTTGGATCTGGCAAAAACATTAAAAAGGTCAAAGGTGTTCCATGAATTATTGTGCAAATGGATCTCCAGCAAGACATGTACATCGAATGTGTTCGAGACTAATGTGAATCGGTGCACAAGGCAAATATGATACCATGTCAGAAACATTGCATGGGTAGATACCGATGCACTAAAGTGAGTTTGTCACCAATTCATACTAAGCAGGATGGATACTTCACAACAGAATTGCCATTTTCACGTTTAGACATCATGCTATTGTGAATCAACTTATGGCTGATGCATGTTAACAAGATTGATGTCCAAGGATGTCCACTAGAGCATTTGGAATTGTAAAGTGATTTATTAACATGTTAAAACAGATCTTGGTGGCAGTTCCGTATTGGCTGGAATGGCTTGCAATTTCTATCAGACAAATACTCAGCTAGGAGGCTATGGTCCACCCTCTGACGACTCCAAAAACGGTAACATGTTGGTTGTCTTGGAGTATGAATCCATTCCAAGACCATACATGCATCAATCAAACCATCTTGGTTCAGTAGCACGACACTGCCCACCTTCTAACTCTCCAGGTGCATACAGATACCACACAAATTTGTTTCTTAGTGGTTGCAATGGTGCCAGCTGTTAAATCATTTTCTGAGTAACCATGATTGATTTTTGCCAAATTGTATTAGCTGGTTTTAATTCTATTGTGTGTGTGATTTCATTATTTAGTGCTGCTAATGGGAATCGTGCTACCCATTCATGAAATCATTCTAGGTGGGTAACACCCTGAGTGCTAGCACTTTGTGCCCGAGATCATGTTGCACTTGGCAGTTTAGTTCCCAGCATCCAAGACCTCATTAATAATTCCTGCATGTACTGATGAACAAATAACTGTTCCACAACTGTGCAATTAAATCATTCCACAATAACTTCATCACTATGTATATTAACATGTCCAATATGAACTTGCACTTGGTATTTCACTAACAATGCAGTAACAGATTCTATACCAGGATGAATTTTTAAAATCATTGCCATGTTAATGGCGAATGTTCATTGATATGTTCGAGCACATCAGTGACACTTGCAGAACCTGGTGACTACAATGGCTCAGCTTTATTGCATCTGCAACAATGGTCAAAGTGTACATGTAGGTGTGGCCCTTCACACAATCACGTGGAAGAAATAAGAGATCAGCCTGATGAACTTCATTAGGCATTTGGACATCAAACCACCCATCTGAAAATTTTCTTTGCACTGGTAGGTAAATTTGCCACAATGATTACTTGGCCAACCTTGCTCAAGCAATCCCGTAAGTAGCTCTCTCGCACTTGCTAATTTTTACACAGCTGCGTCACCTGTCCATGTTTGTCTATATCAGTATAATTTACTTTTAATGAGTTGACTTTTGTCAATGAGAGGCTTTGCTGAGTGGAATTTGTCCACCACCTAAAAGAATCTTGGCTTTCATTCCGCCTTTGATGATTTATCTTGCGATTCATTCTCTGAGTGTTGGATTAATCATATTCAAGTCATGCATGAAATCCATATCAGCTCATTGACGTGTATCGACATCTTTTGATGCTTGTTATGCAAGGTCATGTCAGTAACATGCAGTATCAACACAATTTACTCGTGCTACAGCGGGCTTTGGTTGGTTGTTGGAATCAAGTCGTATATTCAGCCGTCTCCAGGGCTCACAGCGATTTCATCCAGGGATGTGTTTTTCACCACGGTATTTATTCCATCTTGTCCCCTGTAATGCGTTAATGAAGCAGTGATATAACCGCTGACCATTTTTAAACCAGAACTTTTTGTTCCACCAGTAAATATCAACTTCTTTGCTCTACATAAAACAAAAGTTTTAGTAATCGCAGCTCATCCACTGCATGTTTAAACTCAATCTGGACTTGCAGTATGTGTTTTTGTGCAACATCACACACAATATGAAGACAGGATTGTATTAGATTACTCAGTGGCATCATGAAAAAAAGAAATTCACATAAGATTTCAGAAAAATCTAAAAGTTTACTGTTACTGACATTTCTGCGCAGGAAACAGCTAAACCATCCAAGTATAGTGACATATTTTCAAACTCGGTTCATGCATTTATCATTGGCCCTGCTGGATCAGGAAAACCTCAAATGTTGTTGAATATGATTTTAAGATGGTTCAAGTGGGATTGGTTGTACATGTTTGCACCAATGGCTGATAGTCAACCGTATTATGATTGTTATAAAAGATTTTAAGACGGCACCAAGTGACAAAGGGTTGTCCATCGTCGATTTCTTTCCCACTATCAATGAAGCATTTGTCATTGATGATTTGGATGCAAACAAACAATCTTGCTGTTTATAATGATGTGATGCTTGATCACCAAGTCAATCCTGCACAAATATTTTCGCGAGGTCAGCACCAAAACACACATGTATCTATTTGACTCAACAATACGCACATGTGCCTAATGAGACATGTGACAACTGTAACATGTTAATGATATTTCATGGCATTGACACTCGTGGTCTTGTAAACATCACTGGACTTCGTCTGCTGCTGACCACTTGTGGGATGATTTTCGTTACATGTTTGCGCTGATCACTAAGGATCCATATATTTTTCTCACCATTGATTTCACTTGTTCTTCAAGCTGCAGGGGTAAACATAGCACAGATATGGATGAGGCAATTTAATAATCATAACAATTATATAAAATGTCTCCCAGTGATGTCATAGAACAATATGAAAAGTGATGCCGGAAAACTGCTGAACACCAGGAACTGATTCATAATGTTATTGCAGGTCAAAGCATGTCAAAGATATCTTACAGCTGCAACAAAACTGCATGAGAAGTACCTCTTGGTGGGTTCTGAATGAATATTTGCACCACTGATTAAACCAACAAAGAAAATTGCAACACATGCTGAGGATATTTAAAAGCCAACAATCACAGCAATGCAGCAATGCAGCAAGTGGCGGCGCTAAGGAGAACAGAAGAAGAATTGGGTCCAATTCATGAGATAGTTAAGTGCACCAAGGATATCAAGAAAGCCACAAGAGCAACTGCAGAGACTATTAGATACTTGGCAGTGGCAATGGCTTAAGTCAAAGAAGATGGTTAAACTGGAGAAGCCATTGGCATGCTGCAAAAGGCACCTGTGTACTTAATGAAGACATTAGCAAGGCAGTTGCCAAAATACCAGACATACCACCCGAGCACCCGATCGGTTCAATTCTTTAGCTAAATAGCTTGTGAGGCAATTTTCGAATATCTTATACATCTTGAGCCTCCCAACTGGAAAGGTTATGTGTAACAATGCCGTCCAAGACACATGATAAACACATGGATAATGAATAGCCTAAAATGGTATTAAGTGAGTTTACTGGAAGGGTTCATAATGTAGAAAGGCTTAATGCATTTATGGGCAGAAGAAATAAAGAAGATGAAACTTAATGGGAAGAATTTATGGAACTTCATGAACCTCAACCAGTGATGCCAAGTCATCAACAACCTAAAGACCCTGATTTTGACCTTGAATATGCCACAGAGGAAGAAATGGAACAAATGCAATGTGAACAACAATGAAAAACAACATTGTGAATATCAGGAACAACAAAAATGCACAGCATGTGCATTCCAAAAACTTGCACCAAAAAAGCAAAGAGCAAACAAATAGAAGAAACATGTGCAACTATACACCAGCCAAAACGTGAATCACCACCAACAAAAACATCAAGAACAAACAACATAAATATGAGAAACAAAAGTTAATAGGAAAGTTAAAAGAACAATCTAATATTCTTGGTAAGGGGATAACAAAACTGAATCCTGGAGGTCTTAGTGGACTGTGTGACCCTAATGACTACACAGATCGATTGGAAACACTTGTGGGATCATTTCGTGCAGGCAGCAATGCACCAGAAGTCAACGCCACATTGATTTGTCAACGGTTGCTCACCAATGATACCATGGACAGAGGAACACATCACGCATTGAAGCATGAACTTTTTGAAGATATCAATTGTGTATATTACAACACCAATGATGAGTTCTGAGGTGATTTTGCACAAAATCTATGCTGCAGAGCAACAGGTTGTTGTAGATACAACCCAAAGCGTTATCTCAACGGTCACAATCTCATCAGCAAATACAGAATTCAGTGTAACATTTTCTTCACCTGTTACCGCTGGAGAATCATGCACACTTGTTATTGCAGCATCACTGCAAGTTGATTACAGTTGGCCTAATATCTGATCACAACCATTTGTCATCACACTGCACCAGTCACTAAACAATTTGCAATATCAGTTGTTGATAGCATCAAAAATGTTGCTGTGGAACAAGAAATGAAAAACTGGGATTACTAGCAACTCAATTGCTTCAAAATCGATTACAACAATTAGTGATTCAAGCACCACCAGAAGCGGAATAAGTAAAATTATTAATGAAGCCGCTCAACAACAACTATCAGATTCAGTGGCTGCAAATCTGGCAAAAGTGGATTATGGTTGAGAACGTGAATGGAATAACAATGGCATCTTTTTTTCTGGTCAATGCCCCGCAACACAGTATGACTCCTGCTTGGGCCACTTCACCTTCATGGATCATTAAAGCTTCCTCTGCGACACTGATTAGTATGATTCAAATGTAAGTAAAAAGAACAAATTCATATGCACTAAGATTGCTCATACAATTAAAAGCTGATTCTTTCAAAAACAACTATCTCTAAACAACTGGTAATATACTTCTCCAAACAATATTGTTTAATTCATGGAAAGTAATTCTGATTCAACATTGTATACGGCTCCAATCGTGCATCTACAATGAATGATCTGGAAATGTGTGGGTAAGCAAAGCATCGCTAACAACAGTGGACTAGAACAGGGCTCTTTCTAAAAGGAACTGGGGTTTTTCTTTGGCCATACAAATGTATGTGTATAATATAACCACATGACCACAAGTACACTGACTGCTGTGTCACACTTCCGATGATCGTGAGACTGCAGACAGCTCTCAACCATCGCGTTGAACAAAGTATAAATACTCCATACTATCTACCTATCATACACTATCTGATGTGAAAATACCAGCAAATCACAGCAGTTTGGAGAAGAGGTTCCAAACTTAATCCAGACTATCCATTGCAAAATGACACCTGTTGTGGGAATAACCTGAATGACTAACCAGTCTGAAGACTAAAACTTTACTAGTTACCAGTGTATAAAATTAACTGACCAATTCTGACTGGGTATCAGCAAAGATTACGAGTGATACGAGTGATATTTGTGACTTGTGAATAAATCACAGGTGTATATGCTGAAAAAAGTTTTCTTTAAGAACAGGTGGTCAGCTTTGGGAGAAGGTTGTGGATAAAATTGCATAATTTTCAAATCTGCCGTTATGCACTCTCATTGTCTATAATATCTGATAACAAAACATTTTGGTGACAATGATTTGCATGCCATTCCTAAATCAAGCGCGAAATGCTGGTTGTGGGAACCCTTTCATTTACTGTGAAACTATGTGCTTCCATAAATAATAGCAGTAATTGTTAGATGCCGCAATGTATTATACGGTAATAACAATACTGAAGCAATTGCATAACCTTCGGGTCGATAAAATGGCTATCCAAATATCGCATCTATTTAATTTTATATACACTGATGAGACCTTGACAGCGATTCACATCATTTAAAAGAGTTATGGCCCTAACTGGCTGCTTCGGCATGACTACATTACCAAGTATTGTTAGAGTCCAACCAAATATGGTACTCATCTTTATACTGATGACATCTTAAATTAGTTCCATTTCCATTAGTTCACATTATCATTTAGAATAGTTAAAACCCCTGATTGTCCATTCCGGTACATTTTGATTTCCAAACCATATCTTTATGTAAGAATGTTGGATATCATGCATCACATGTGGTGTATGCTTCTTGTTTCCTCTCAGAATGTTTTAACACACTCAAACACGCACACACACAAACATCTCTACCTTGCACCTTGGTCACAAAATTAAATCATGTACTGCATGTGTTGTATGCTCCTGTCTTCCTCTGAGAATGTTTACACACACATCCATACCCTGCACCTTGATCAAAATGGGCATATCATGCACTACATGTGGTATATGATCCATTTTTTAAACATCAATTCTTAATTATTTTATTCCATCTCTGCTGACCTTGACTTTATCTCATCACTCGGATTTTACTCCTACTCTCTGAATTTTTCAGGAATTAGTTTACATTTATTAATTCCAAGACTGTATTCAGTATTTTCTACTACTACTAATACTTCTTTATTTGATGAGTATTAGAACATAAACATATCCAGTCTGCTTTGAGGTCCTCAACTACTTTTTAACAAGGTACATGTATCTTATTAGCAAAACCTGTGGCAAAAAGAAAAGTCACACTATTCAACAATGTAACAAAATTGATATACTTGAATATTACTCTGAATATAACAATCATGTTGAAATAAAACCATATTCCAACAAAAACATAGATAAGCATGGTCAAAAATGAATCAAATGTGATAAAAACCAGATATTAAAAAATATAAAGACATGAAAAAAATCAATAAAAATTAAGCTTTAAATATATCAGGTATTTTTCTTTAAAACTTTAAATAAAGTGGTTGATCTAACTGATGTGGACAATGAATTCCATATGCTCCAGAATACTTTAAACTACACCAAAATTATTAAGCACTGAGTTTTAACATGCTTCAAGGGACCATTTGAGGTTGCCTGTAACAGTAGGGTTCATGATTTTCCTCAAATACTTCTCTCATATATTTAGCATATTAAAATGTATTCATCTGAAAGCAAGTACTTCCTTTTGAAAGTTTATTTTCTCATTTATTTAAAACCATCCCAGTTTGTGGAAAGGAATGCTGGTGTGTCAGAAGAAGTGACCTGAAATTGCCGAATTACTCTTCTGTACCTTGTTTATTCTTTTGAACTGACTTCTGGAAAGTTTCACCATAGACAGCCGATGGACTACTGTCACGATCATCATCAAGCCGTGTAAGGTATGCATTATTTAATAAAAATTATGCACGAAGCTTCATATGTTCTGGTGTTTTCCAAAACTGATCCATTTAAGCATTATGACATTGCAGATTACATGCAAGATTTTTCTACCCTCCAAAACTGAAGAGCTTGACAAAGTACAAAAACTATACAACTGTGAAACTAAAGATTTGAAAACAGAAGTGCTCCAATATGCATGGGCAATTTAACTTTTGTGAAAGCACATGTTAGCACACTTTTATGAAGAATTTCGCTTAGTTCAAATTACAATGAAGACAAATATTAGATTGAACTTAGAAAGTAAATACAACAATACAAAGTGAAGGGAATTTGGAACTACTTTGGTAGATTCTTAACATACATACTTGTCTGGCAAGTAGGGATAATATCCAGATATTGGATATCAGAGGCACTTACTTAGCGGTGATGGAGGAGAACAAATCATGCACAGATAAAGTATTAATGCACCAAAATTGGGATAATTACCGTATTCTTTCACTTCAAAGAATGCATTGGCTTCTGTCTCGAGCTGGAAAAAAATACACTGCATATTTATTTTTCATATTTTCATTCTGTCAAACCACTTGTCCTGACCTCAAATACCACCCCAAAATACATGTACACTTGCTCTAGACAGCTTTATCCCTGGATACAAAGTGTGTGTGTGTGTGTGTGTACACAGCATGTGAATGAACATCCCCCAGCTCCCAATTTCTAATCCATTTCTTGGTCATTACAAGGCAAATATGGCATAATGATTATGATTACATGCTCAACAAAAAGCTGTAATGTGACCTAACAGAATTATTTTATGACAAGAAACCAATCTCTTGATGGGACTAATGCTCTCCTTGTTAAAATAAATTTGTAGGAATTCATGAGAAGCCCATTTTTCCTTCCTTCTAATTTGTTCCACTTGATGCATATTGGAATCATCTCAGATATTCCTGAGAAACTCAACATACAAAATTTGGTAACAAAAATATTTTTTTTTTTTTGTTTCTTAAATTAACATGTTCACAAGAGAAATTTAGTAAAAAGAAGACTTTGTCATGACCTATTGCCTTCAGCCTTTCACCTTCAACAAAATATAATGGATAGAAGATCACTAAACTCATCTAATACATTTTCACCACATGCTCAGTGTAATTAAGTTCATAATTATATCTTTAAGAAAAGAAAACAAGTTATTGAACTGGCAATATTCAAGGTATTTTTTATATGTATATGTATATATAAAACTTTTATGAAAAACTTTTATGAATAAATAGAGATACACAGTTTTATTAATATTTTTATTTTGTATAATGCACATTTGAATAAAATACATATATATAATACCTTGATATATTATTGATGAAGGTTCACTATTTTATCAGAACTCAAATTATATAATAAAAAATTATTTAAAAAATTATGGTGTGCATAATACTTATAAGCATAAAATAAATAAGTATTCTATAAATAATTAATCATAATATATTCAGAATTAATTTGAAATGCCTTTCATTTTTAAGGAATTATTAAATTTATTTTTATGATATTAGTTTATACTTTCACTAGTTAAGTTACTCAGTAAATTAGAATAATATCAAAATATGCTTAACTATTTTTAAACAGGGGACATAATTTTAAAAAAAATTTAGACTAATGAATGTCGTATAATATTTTGGAATTTAGACCTTTTGGATATACCATATTAAGACAGTGAATCCAATAGGTTTCCTTTAGCAGACGTTCCATCTCAGAATCAGCTGTATCAATAGGTTGAAAGGAGAAATCTTGCAAAGTATGGGAACTCTTGTTAAAATGTGCATCAACATGAGATGAAAATGATTGATCAATATAATTTTTTATGTCTGATCTATGTTAGTTCATACGTTTAGATATTTGTTAACTAGTCTGTCCAATATATTGGATGCCACATTTTGTGCATGTGATCAAATAAATAACATTCGATGTTGCACAATTAGCTAAGAATATTTTGATATTATCTAATTCATCAGCAGTTTTATCTGATTCACATATACATTTTGAACATTTCATCTGGGAAGTGTTAACCAAATCTCCAAAGATAAGCATGGAATTGACTTCATACTCAAAGGCTGATCAATGGATTATGTTCACAGTTTTACAACTGATTGGTAGAGATCAACACAGTGTCACACAAATTTGATATTCTTTTGGAAGAGTGACAGCCCAATAACACTACCATGTGTTTTCTATGAATTCCATGTTCTCTATAGAAGACATTCTTTAACATCCACCCAGTGTAACTGTCCAAATATAGAACACAAGGTGGAAATGGACAGAGGAAATCAAATTTAGCTTGAGCTCCTGAGTTCACTCTATTCAACAAGACAGATGGTTAACAGCTTTCACAAATTTCATCCTATATAACTTGCAACTTGGCAAACTGTCCCTGTCATGTTAAAACCATTGCAATATAAAATGATTTGTCAGAAATACAAATTAGAGTTGATAGGGTTACTTCAAACACAGGTATTGTGTTTTTTGCGGGGGAAGGGATGTTTATCGCTGTTGGCCTAAGCATTCCAGATTCCTTTTGGCTGCAAGGTTATTCTCACCTCATCTCCAAACTTAGCACTGACAGTCCAGATTCCTTTGGCTGCAAGACTGTCCAAAATCATCTCATCTCTGATGAACATATCATGGTGAAGTTTCTTTGACATTACCACCCCACGTGGATCCTGAAAAAAGGCACATTCATTTTAACATGTATAAAACTAATGCTCGGAGGTTTATCTAGAAGTTACCTTTATGAGTAACTGGTGTCTACAGAGTAATTTGTACCAATTTATGTAACAATGCAACCAAAGAAACATGATCTATAAATACACAGGAATTGGTTCTTATTTACATATTTATAGGTGGCTACTTCAACCAATTAGGTTTTATTCTGCTCTAGAGGAAAGATTTAATTTCTATATTACTAATAAAAAATTAATATAACTCCTTATTACAATTACATCTGCACCATACTTTGTATTAAGCAAGGGTAATTACTCTGCCAAATGATGCATGACAGGCCTCAGACCACAATTAGCCATCTTGAGGTTGACCAATATCAGGAAGATATATTCTGAAGAAATATTACCATGTGTGAATGGATGGTGTGATCTGACTGATTTTGAAATATTAAAAGCTATGTTGGTAACAAAATGGAGACTTTGAACATGACAAAATGTATAGATTATTAAAACTGCTTCCTCTGCAATGAACACAATGATGTGTGAAGTGTCGCACAATTCAGTTTCAGATTGGTTCTTTATCATTAGAGATAAAGATTCTACAATGTACAGTCTACTAAGCCAATGAAAACTGTTAGAGACTCAGATGTGTGAAAAGAAATATGTGTAAAAGGTATGAAAGGTGCTCTTCCACAGGCCTCATAAACACAGCTGTTGAAAAACAGCGATAATGAAGTTAGCATAAAATACATTGTACATTTCTTTGTATTGCTAATGCTTTGTTGAGACACTGATTGCCATAATCATAGGCTATTTAACTTATTGTTTATTTCCATTCCAAAATATACACTAAAATCTCCTTTATATATCAATAATTGTTATTTCGGTATTGCATTAACTTCATTTTGGTAATATATTTTAGTTTACTGCTTGACACTCAACCTCCTTGAATGCTATTTATAATGTACTAAATGTTGTACAAATGATTGAACCTAACATCCCATCTTTATTAAACTTTATGACAACTGATGTTCCCAATTAGTTATTAGACCTGTGAATGGTTAAATGCACTCTAAAAAAAATATATTTCTCAAACTTCATATATTCTGAAGATGAACAATAACTTTAATACATGTTCACTGGTTCACATTTCTAAGTGCCACTCAAAATTTCCATTATTTTAATTTTGCTCACACATTTCATTTTATTCTTAAGTTTTCCATATCAAGTACAAGTACATTTTCACTTAATTTACCTGCAGCTTAGTGGTCTATAATATTAAAGAAATATAACACTATCTCTTTTCAGGCCTGGCCTGGTATTCGGAACAAGCTGAAAGAGTTAACAGGCCTTAATGACATGTTAGAGGAAGATAATATATCATAGCATTCGATCACTGTTAATGATAACAGTAGTGAGTTTAATGCAGTTAACACATCATTGCAAGAACTTTCCTTGGCATCATTATCACAGTTATTTATATCAAAATAAAATCTATCCTGAACCTATGATACACCAATGTACCATTTATGTTCACTATGACAGAAACCACTGATTATTGTTTCCATCCCCATCTATAAAGAGAAAAACGAGATTGAAACTTATTTAGTTTGCCAGTGATTGAAGTTTCCTGTTTGAAAAGAGCTAATCGGAAATGTTTCACATTCGCCCCACCCCACCCCGGTTGATTGACGCATATGCCTTAAGAACGGCTATGAATTTATAAAAGAACCTTTATGTAAACCTCAGGCAAGCACATCAGAAAAAAATGGAGATATGCCAATAAAATATAACAAGATTTAAACCAATTACAAAAAAAATAAAACGTCATACTGTGTGATTTTTTTTTTTATATGAACTGTCGCCTAGCAACAAAAACAACACTGGCATTCTTTAGAACCTTTTTTTCTTAAATAAATGTCCTAATTTTCAAAATATTAGTGTTTCTACTACTGTGGTGTCCATATCTCACAAATTTGTTGATCCTTCAATGTGTGTATTATTTCAAAATATCATAACAGTTACCAAATTTTATCTCAGGTATACACGGTAGTTATATGTATATGTAATCAGCTTACTTGTCGACTTTCATTCGCATGTTTTTAGTGTATACCCTTCAGACAAAATACAATCTTTGCAAACCACACATTCACCTTCCCTGACTAACATGAGTCAATTTTTGTTCTGTGATCTTTGTCCCCCCTGGTCCCCCCTTACATATTTTGAGTATCTCCAGCTTAAGACTTTGTAAACTCTGTGGATGAATTGAGTCATAAATTTGTATGGTCGATGGGTGAATGGAGTACTAGGTTTGTATGGTTGATGGGTGAATGGAGTACTAGGTTTGTATGGTCGATGGGTGAATGGAGTACTAGGTTTGTATGGTCGATGGATGAATTGAGTCATAAATTTGTATGGTCGATGGGTGAATGGAGTACTAGGTTTGTATGGTCGATGGATGAATTGAGTCATAAATTTGTATGGTCGATGGATGAATTGAGTCATAAATTTGTATGGTCGATGGGTGAATGGAGTACTAGGTTTGTATGGTCGATGGATGAATTGAGTCATAAATTTGTATGGTTGATGGGTGAATGGAGTACTAGGTTTGTATGGTTGATGGGTGAATGGAGTACTAGGTTTGTATGGTTGATGGGTGAATGGAGTACTAGGTTTGTATGGTTAGTCTCTAGATTATCTAAGTACAGTAGAAATATTAATGTTATAAAATTTAATGCCAGCTTTAAAGACAATCAAGATTTTGCTTCCATCAACATAAAATACTTAAGTGTGTCTCATAAAGCAGTATTACCCATCATGCAACGAACTGCGATTTAATGCAAATAAGCAATGTCTGATGCAGTCTCAGTATAACAACACCAACATGCAACTTACAGATTACAAACGCTTTACTTTGTTTGCAAATGTAGCTGTGTAAAAGGACATTTGTAAGTTGCATTTCTGAAGGTTTAGAATAGTGGAAATAAAAGTTTCTTAATTGATTCACTTAATATTAAAAAAAAAATTACACACACTAAACAAAACAGAAGTCAGAGTTCAGTTTAAAGACCGGCAATCAGTTAGAGTGTACAGTATTTAGTGTTTGAATTGGTCTATATATTTGGTTCACAGCAAATTGCTGTTACCTTTACTATCACAGAAATCAAAATATTATATAGCTCCCCATAACAATGTGACTTCATATATTTCCTCAGCTGATGACATCATAAATATGCATAATCTTCCCCGTAGGGATATACAATGGAGAATTAGCTTGTCAGATTTCAGAAACACTGAAAAGAAAAGGTCTCTATAATTTTAGTGATTCCCATCCAGTTCAGGGTTTAGATTAAGAAATAATTCAATATACATGGTTTGTAGAGAACTGAAAATGTCTTAAATGTGAAGGGTTGCTCAATAAACTCTTTGAATTCTGAACAAGTTGATTTTATCCTGTAAAAATCCCTGGCTTCAATTTTTGTCGGAGCAGAAAAAGGATGCCCTGAGAATTACCATGGCTTGAGGCTGAGCTTCTATAATCTAATTATATCCCTACATTGAAACACCATATTTATTTTGTAGCAGAATTTTCAAAAATGTATTTAGTGAGGTTACTTTTAAAATATTGAGCTAAACCAAAATTACACTGTAACTACTAAGCATATTATAAGCGTTTTATACTGTACTAAAAGAGTCACACATTTCACAACAAATGATCATAAACACTAAAGGTTTGGCTATAAAGGGGAACTTGCTGTCAGTGAGTTACTGTAAGCCTACAAATACACCATTATCACCAAGAATGGGTTTCTTTGTTTCACTGGGTTTCCCAGGTGAACACTGTAACAAACCCCACATGAAGCCAACATGGACTAAAGATGAGGCCACATTTAACATGTTTAACTAGAATAACCATAAAACCAGATGTACTCCTCTTTTCATAACCAAATACTATACAAGAAACAAATTTATAATGAGAGTTTAGAAAATTATATAAATATTTATCTTTTCATCTAAGGTATAGCTAACTACAATTCTACTTGAAATAACCAAATGTGGTACTTCAATAATGAAATCAGAATATGATACACTGTGGATGATTTTTTCAGTTCAATAATTTTACAGCATATGACCTAATGACAACTATGTAAATGACTCCTCAAATTTTATGAAGTGATTGCTATATCAAAAACATTTTTTAAACTCTTTTTGTTCATTAACATCTACAGGTAAAAAGAAACCTGTTTGAATATACTTATCAGTACTGCAGTGGATAAGGTCTTGCTTGGTGAAGTTACACTTGCACTTGGAAATAATGCAAGTATGTTTTTTTGCCTGGACAGACAGCATTACCTTTTCCTGCCTTGTTATGTTTAATTCATTTAGGGTCCTGTTCATCAACATACATGTTCCTTGATCACATTTCAATTTTTTTAAATTTCTCAGTTAATACAGTTATAGTATTTACATGTACAGGCAGAGCATACTGATATATTTTTATCTAGCCATGATAACAGTACTTCAACTAACTGTCTGAAGCACGTTGCCTCTTTGATTTAATGATGAAACTGATAATTCTGTACCTGTGCATTCTATAAGTTACCTTCCTTCCTGCTAACAGATTTCCTCTTCTAGGGAGGTAATTTAGGACACACAGTACTAATGGTATAGAAAAATGGGAACCAGCCTGGAAATGGGTGAACATAAAAATAGAGTATATATGGGTTTGGCTGGCCAGGATTGGTTAAAAATGTAAGTTATGTTTTAGGAAAAAGAACCTCTTGAGAGCTTATCCTAGTTGTAAGTGAAAATAAATAGAGACATTGTTTTGTTGATGGAATTTCAGTCCTTTAACAGTCTTGAGTTTGGAACACTCATTACTAAAATTAGCACCCGACTCTTTGGTGCGGAATTGAAAGCACATGTTTCAAACACATGCAGGTCAAGAAAATGCAGCGGCTCATATCCTTTCCTCTACACAGAAGCTGACATCCAGGTTTCATCTATACTGATAAATATAGGTTTGATCATGAGCACTCAGACATGTTAAGTTATTGAATATTTAATATCATGGTGTTTGTATAGGTTTACAATGGGAACTGAATTAGTGCCATGAGTCCTTTACTAAAATGAGTATAGTTGAATTTACACTTGCCCAAGTTTAAAATGATTGTATGGAAATATGAACTAATATAAAATTGTCCATTTATACTGTATAAAAGAGAGCCATATAGTGGGTTTATTTTGTTCAAAATACTTTTTTTATAACTACTGTCATCAAAAACTGAGTGAAGATTTCATGTTTTGCAATGCAGTATGAAAATACATACTGGGGAAAGGTAACTCCTTTGTAAAAAGGAAATAATCCACATAATGCTAAAATATTTGTTTGGCAAGATCTTTTCTATGCTTCTGGTTGTGTATTTAATGTCTGCCAAATTCAATAGCATTTTAGATGGAGAAATCAAACCTCATGGTCAGAAGATGACATGTCCAACACTTTTAATACTTCAATCTGAGCACAGTGCATGGATTTACATACCCTATTAATCATGCTCAAAATTTAAAGGGGTGGTGGTGGTGGGATAATATTTAAAAAACAATTCTGTCAAATATTAAAAGAAATATTCTGGCTTTGATTTTGTTGAAAAAAGAACTGATTCAGCTAATACTATCCATCATGTTAGCGGAAACATATTGTGATAAAAACAAAATGAAATATCCTGGTTTTAAAAAAAAATCCAACCCCCACACCCACCACCCAGTTACCACCACTGCCACCACAAACAACAACATTCAATCCTTGGTCCCTAATGGGTCATGCAAGTGTGGGTCCTTGATCACAAATTTAACACTCCTGAAATCCCTGCCCTGTATATAACCATTCTATAAATTTACAAAGTCATGAAAAGATTATTTAGATATCCAGAATGCCTATAAAACATGAACATTGGGGATTACTATACACATCACTTACAACATTTATTTTCCAGAGCATGTTTATATGATTTAATTTCCAGTAGGGACAAAAAGAGAATCAATGATGTGATAAAATGTGATAAAGTGATCAAATCAATGTAAAGCATCACAATGCCAACTCTTAAGATCAAGTGTAAAACAGGGGATTGTGACAATAACATCTTTGCATTTGTTTCAATGGATTTTCACTGAAGGATGTCAGCTCTTCCTGTCAGATATTCTGATTATTTAGTCTATTTTACCATACAGAATTACTGAATTATAGAACAATAAAACTATGAAACTCAGTAATGTACAATGCTGAAAATCATTTATTATTTGCCAGTTAAAAATGGGAAACAACTCAGATTATGGTGAGAGCATGTCAATGAAATTTAGTTTATTACTTCCCCATAACAACTGTTCTGTAATAAGCTTAGGTGGCAGGGTACAGTTTCGTAAAATGGCCCCTGGTAAATTTCTTAACTTAAGGCTATGGTGTGACTTCTTCAGCTATTATTGTTTACTAATTAAAGATATGGATATATTCGTGAACTAGGTGTTTCGGGCTTGCATTGTTCTTGAAATTGATGTCAGGCATGTACACTTTCCATAGTTACTCTGCAGTATGTTGATAGTGAAATACCAATAGCCGGCTAGGAAGAAGAACTAGCCTCCCATAGCAGTAAACACATGGGTCTGGTGCAAGTAGAATATCTCAAAAACAGCTTGGATGACAACTATTTTCAATTGCATCAGCTTGTTTAGTACACACTGTTTTGCAGAACTGTCATCTAGCAAAAGGGCTTGTGTTTGCACTGTGAGTATCACATGGTGTCAAAAATGACCTTCAGACATGAAAATTGCAGGTATAAATTTGGGGTTGGTGTGCATAAACTTCTTCTGCTATGAACTGCCACTGACTTCTCTGGTCAAGTGGATAATATTCTTATGCTTTGTTATAATATAGGTATCCAAAAATATGGACCTTTTTGACCTCACTTGTGTATCTGATTTTTTATGATTTTTTATACTAGGTTGCTGATTGCGGCATTAAATTTGTATATAAAAACTAGCCCCTACCCCTTAGTCATAATCACTCATTTCACTGTTACTGCAAAGTTGTGGCCAAAAGGAGACAAATCTTGCATTTTCACCAAAAAAAATAAGCCAACACAAGTGATTTCTAAAATCACCTATACAGGTCAGACCCATTACTGATTAAAATGCTTCCCTGAATTAGCCAATTGGTGATAAGGCTTCATCATGACATGTGCAATTAACTTCCCTAAGTCATCAACATTTGTTCGTACTACCACAATGAAATATGGTATCTCAAAGACATTACTTAAGACTTGATCAAGAAGATTGACACAACTGTTCAAGTAAGGCCAGCCTCCATGGAAAAGTAGTTATTTCTTTTTCGGGGAAAGGACTAATTTTATTTATATAATACCTACCAGTTATTATTGCATTGCAATATCTTATTGTGGAATTAGAACCCAGTCCAAGATGATTATTACCTCCTCTAATCTGTAATAAGCATACTAAAATGAAAATAACATGATCCCAGTCTAATACTTCAGTTAATTTACATCATTCGAAAAACCCCTCCTTTGACTCGAACTGTAACATAAGCCCATATTTCATGTTCTATCACAATCAGATCAGAAATACTGCTACCTCAGGGGTAACAGCTTCAGCCAACCAGATGCAAGATCACCCAATTAGTATGTATGGAATTCGCTCATTATCCAGCTCATCTGATATGCTAATTATATAAGCATATATTACAAGTTTATTAACATCAGATCAGAAATACGGTCTCCACAGTGGCAACAAGATTAACCAATTAGATCACCACAGTAATATCGATGGATCTCACTCATTATCATCTCATTCAGGGATTTGGTAACATAAATACATATTCAAGTTTGATTTAAATCAAATTGAAATCATGGTTTTCAGAGTGGCAACAAGCAATTATTGGTGCAAGAGACACATTGGATGACACATGATGGACACTGGGCAATACTATAACCTCAGCTGGACTTCCTTTGTGCACATCTGCACCAATAATTAGCCTACAAAGTTTTAACAGGATCCTCCAACCAGTGCATTGAGTACATATGATGGCAACATAATTCCCAGACTACACTTTTTTTCAGAAGACCTGAAGACATTTCACCAAGATATATAAAGCCTGGGAAAAAATGATACCATTAATGCACATCAACAAACAAACTGTCAAATCTAGGTTATCAAGTTTCAATAAAATTCTTCAAAAAGAGTATGAGGAAACGCAATGAATATATTCCCAAAACACCAGCTGTCTCACAATTGTTTCAAATAACTCACCAACAAATGGGTCAGGGAAGAAAAAGAAACTTTTTTTGCACACCTACACTATCTAGTCAACAAAATTTCAGTACAACCCTCCAACTCATGTGGGAGAAAAAGCAAGGACAAACTTTATTCCCGAAATACTCCATTTTGGCACCTACACCAAACATATGTCTTTCCATCAAAGTTCCAATACAATCTGGCAACCAGCATAGGAGGAGAAACAATGAGGAGCTGAATTTAAAAAAGAAGCTTCTGACCATTTTTCAAGACATTTAGACAAAAGTGGGTAAGAGTAAAACAAAGTTAAACTTTATTGTGCATCTGCATTAACAACACATCTAACTTAAATACTTCATTAAAATCTTCGCAGTGGTGTCAGAGGAGAATTGATGACATGATTTATCAAGGATGAATGGACAGTCAGATTGAAGACTGATACAATGACAATATCTCCACTCTATGCATAAGTGTAGAACTAATTAAGAGAATTATTGTCTAGAAATGATTACGTGAGGTCTGACAAGGGCTATAATTCTGCACACTGAGCTAGCAGCAGAGAGGGTGAACAGACCAGAATTCCAGACCGAAATAAAGCTTCCTATGGAGAGTTAAAAAAAAAACAAGTGTCAATAACGCTAAAGTAGCGATGGTAAAGAACCCAAGTTTTCAGACTGAAATAAAGCTTCCAACGATGTGAAAAAATACAAGCATCACTGAGACTTCTAATCATTTTTTTTATGTGCATCAAATATACCCCCCCCCAACATGGGTGTAAAAGAAAGGTAACGGGTCAGGTGGTCTAATTAAATCATTATCATATCAATAACATGATAACCATGGAATCACACACAGCTAAACTAGCTCAATAGCGACTAGAGGCAATTAAAAAATATCTTCCAGTCCATGATTCTGTCAAACAAAAATTACAAGAGCGTCAGGAGTCTCAGGTGGAATTTACAGAAGGTGCAGAACAGTTATTTAAACCAGTTACAAAATCCACTGATAAGCTTTTGCTTCCATTAATAGAAACAGCTAGATCCACGATAAAAACGGCAAGACAAACTAAGGAAACAGAGAAGATTCTAAGAGAACTTCCAGTTGAAATAGCTGCAGTTCAACCACAATCACAAAAAACACTTAAGGGTATTGAACAGCTTCGTTCTGAAGTAGCCGATATAAAGGATTATATACCAGAACTAGAACCAGAACTAGCAAGAATCAAAACTGAAGTGAATGATAAATTTACTGAAGAGAATATTTCCTTCATAAAAACAAAAATGACAGCGTGGAAGAATTATCTGTATTTGCCATAAACAGTTTTAATCGGCGAAAAAAAAATTGAAACCAGAGTTTGCTGATATTATTATAAGTCGTGATAACTGGTACAAATGGATATATCGCATACACTGTGGAGTTGATCAGACCCGAAATAGTGATCCAAGATTTATTGTATTTGATAATGCAATAAATAAATATTTTACACGATTACAGCAACAACAACCACAGCTAGTATTAAAACAACCAGGCAAAAAAATCTGGAAATGGTCCTGCTACTGACAAAAATCTATGAAGCAGAAGAAGAATTATATAAACTACAACAACCAGTAAAACAAGAACATATAAAAGAAGTAACAAAAGAAGTAGAAAAAAAAAAAACAAGAATGTCTTAAGAAGAAACTACAACAACCAGTAACAAACAAAAAAACTGGAAGTGGTCTGTCCAATGTATGGTTTTCATGAACTTTGTCCCGATAAATCCTTGCAGAGGTAGATAGATTAGAAATTAAACTGGCAGAAAACAAGCCGGTAATAATTCCCCAAAAATCATTAATGAAGCAGTTGCTATTTGTCAGAGATTATTTACAGGCGGTATCATGGGCATTAATGTTTATCAGTCCCTCATTGATGAAATCGTTGATGATTATTACCACAGTGATTGAGGGTATGCAATTAGATCAGTGACAAGAAAATAAGATGATCATACATAATGCTCAACGTGGACCGATTATGGCCAGGGTGATAAATTCATGATTACCTACATATAAAGCGATCTACAGGGATGGACTTAGTGATGTTGTTCAGGGTCTATATAGAAGTATAGTCCCAAAAGCAATTCCGATTGCAAAGCAGCTGGGAATGAAAGCTATTGACATTGTTCATGATAAAGGTATTGGTGCTGTTGGTGATGATGCTAGCAAAGCATACTCAGCAATCAAGGACAGACTAGCAAGCAGTCCGACCACAGCCAGTAAAATTACCCAGCACTGAAGTGATGCCTGCAAATGTTAGTAAAATAATAAATCAAGCTGCAAATCAAAAAGTAGCAGAGTTGGCTGCTGTACCCCTATCAGAAAAAGAAAAAAATATAACTGCTGGTCTAACAGCAGGAAGTGGTCTTCATGTTAAACGATAACAAATATAATAAAATATTTAAATGTCTATCTGATCCCGCATTTGACATGGATGTGCCAGTTCTCAAAGATGAGTCTGTGCGCAATTATCAGTATTATTCTTATGACGCATGTGTACCTGACGCACATGGAAGAATTGAGTTGCAAGTTCAGGATACAAGTAGATATTTCCTGCCTGCTGAGGCATTCATTGAGATTGAAGGTAGTCTTTTGAGGGCAGATAATACAGCATACAGAATTGGTGCTCGAGTTGGTTTTGTTAACAATGGTATTATGGCATCATTTAGCAGTGCCAAATACACAACTGACAGAAGACCCATTGAATCATGTATCGAAAATGTTGATGTTGCCGCGACGATACTTGGTCTTACAAGATATTCATCAGATTACTCGAGATCAGCTGGTCCGTCAATGATGTTTGCAAAAGATACAAATGATCATCCAGAAAGCAGAAACATGACAATGAATGCAGCTGGAACTGAAGTTGCATCAATGAATGAAAATTTCAACTTAGGATTTGCCGCACGTAGATCAATTTTGAAAGGAGATGAAGAATTTTCATGTGCAATTCCACTGTCACATATCTTTGATTCTGCAGAAATGTCAGAAAAGTTATATTTGGCGCTAAACACACAGTGGAACTTGTTAGAAAAGCCACCAACAATGATGCAATATGGCGTGATGCTGCCATTGATGCAGGTAAAGCAATACTAACAACACTTTCGTTGTGGATGCCAGTAATGACCCCATCGCTCACCAAAGAACAACGGTTACTTTCTTTTATGGATCAAGGTGGTAAATCAACATTGTCATGGTTGACGATGACCACAGACAGTATTCAAAATAATGTTGCTGAGTTATTCACATGGCAGATAGCATCACAGCAGGGAATGTCAGCACCACGACATATATTCATCGCATTTCAGGAAAATGCCAGAGTAAATTCGCAGGAATGAAATCCAATGGTGTTTTTCATGCTTGGAGTTAGTGAAGATTCACTGAGAATAAGTGGACATCAAGAACCTTCTGCAGAAGTGTTGCTGCATTTTCAACATAATCATGTTGCACATGTTTATCATCGGTTGATGACATTTATGGGGTGTAATCAGAATGTGGATTCTGGTTTGCAGATATCTCAGCAGGATTTCACAACATTATATCCAATTTATTACTTTTCGCTGGAACACTTGGATTTCTTTAGACAACCTGTCGTTGATATACACTTTCAAGCTCGTGTGGCAAGGGTACCTGCTACCATACCTGGTCCACCAGCTATTCCTGGTGGTTACAGAGCAATTGCTGTTATACTCTCAGACAAAACAATGTTGCCTGAAGGTGTTGGTGGTCGAATGAGAGTCATTGATGTCCCAGTAGAAAACATGTAAAATGTTTTAAAAACATGTAATTAAATCACTCATGATATTATGTCATATCAACATGTTGGTGCTATTCTGACTCCTGGTCAGATTAAATAACTACAATCAGCATCAAAAAGGAACTGTGAAATAAAAAATTGCTGAAATCAGAACAGATCTCAGGTGGTCCAAATAAATTATCACTGACAGAACGTCAACTCAGGCACTTTAATGAAGCCAAACGATCAAAGACCGGCGTACAACTTGATCTTTCTGTGAATGCCATTAAAGACACAGTCAAGATGGATGGTATATTTCCACTTCTTGCAGCTATACCAGCATTGATAGCCACTGCAGCCCCAGTTGTTGCAAAAGCAGCTGCACCTGGTGCTGTTGGAACTGCCGCTGGGATGGCATTAAAGAAAGCAACAGGACAAGGAATACAAATTTCCAAAAAAATATCAACATGGAAAAGTCTAAGACTGCCAGGAACTCACCATTCATGGTACAGACAATCCATGGGGAAAGGTCTAAGACTTCCCGGGACACTTCGCTAGACGCAAAGCGTCTCGTGCTTCCCATGCCCAATTTTGATTTACTTGATGCTGCTAAACGATTAATCATCAAAAACTTCAGAGGTGTTTTTATGCATGATCATGACCAAAACAATCACACAATGTTGAAAATGGTATCATTAATCTCGATGGAAGTTCTGGTCCAGGCACTCATTGGTTTACATACGCAATTGATCCATGTGTAATTGTTTATTTTGATTCGTATGGGTTGGCACCACCAAAAGAATTTTAAAAATATGTCAGCACAATGCAAAACACTCCGATCTGGTATTCAACATTACCAACACAGACAATAACAGATCCACCAATATGTGGACATGAAGTACTCGCTGTACTCGACGCCATGTCAAGGTCCCTAATACCGCCTCATAAAGTCGTGCATGAGTATACCACCAGACAGTATGGGTTATTTTCACATGACGCTGCAGAAAACGTGTACGCATAGACCCGCCATTTTGAGTCACAAGCCATTGACAATGGGTGTAACGACAAGCGTGTTTTCCATAATGCCAATTTGTGGTATTGTCGGGTGTTCCAACCGCAAAGGTATACAAAAAGATGTAAGCTTCTTTAAAGTACCAAAAATCTGACTGATCAGGGTGAAGAAACAATGAAATTATCGGAAGAAAGACGTCGTCTGTGGAAGGCGGATATCAACAGAAAGGACATTGAAACTGAAGAGAGATGGGAACAAACACTTGTTTGCTCTTAACATTTCATCGGAGGTATGTTAAAATTATTTTTTCAGTTGCGTTATAATGTATGTTTAGCTTCATTTTTACAGACATTTTAATCCAAGTTCTAATACTAACTGATAATCAGCAGGGACCAGTCGTTTTGGATAAAAACAATTTACATGACAATGTTATATTTTTGATTAAGTTTGAAAATATATTATATTTTTGATTAAGAGTATCAGGATTATATATTGACAGTTGTAGTCATTTTCTGTTGACATATGATGACCTTTTTCTTGACCTGCATAATACATTATTTAATTCTTTTGAATTAACTATCTCAGTTGCTTTCCTTTTCTTGTTACAGATGTTAAAGCATATTTGCATGACAGAACAAGCCCATCATGGTTGCCAACTCTAGATCTTGGTTACACAGAAATTACTTCACCTGCAATACGAGCAGCTCATGAGAGATTTAATCGGGCCGGCCAGCGAAAACACAAAAGAAAGATTTCAGATGCAGTATCATCTCTATTAACATTGAAAAAGAGGTGCATAGAATTCGGGGACAATAATGCCAGTGGCATATCAGAATGTGCTGAGAATACAGATAATTAGAATGACAGTACATGTAATGATCACAAAGTAATGGAACATGCGTCATTTCAGCCTGCATATCATGATGAAGAAATATCAAAGGCAATGGGCATCCAAACTGACTTGACAGTCGAAGCAATCAAACAACTAGAAGATGATAACAAGTCCAGACTATCGAAGGCAAAGAAAATGAACAGTTTGATTTTAAAGGACTATACAACCTTCTATCTTATGTTGACAATTCTGAACAAGTAACATTTTACACGGGATTGCCCAATTATGGTGTATTAAAACTAGTCTTTAATTTAATAGAGGGACATATGAGTAACAACAGTAAGAGTCTGTCAAAAGAAAATGAATTTCTATTGTGTCTTGTGAAACTTCGAATGAATTATCTTTTCCAAGACATAGCCAATCATTTGACTGCTTCTTTACCTACTGTGCAAAGAAGTTTTCACAATACTCTGGATGTACTCTACATTAGATTAGGCTTTCTAATGCAATGGCCAAATCGAGAACACCTGAGGGAAACAATGCCTCTGTGTTTCAGAAAAGAGTTTGGCGAGAAAGTTGTTGTTGTGCTAGACTGTTTTGAATTATTTACAGAGAAGCCAAGCAGTGTTCTGAACAAAGTGTACACATATTCCAATTACAAACATAACCAGACTGTGAAATACCTAATAGGCATTGCCCCTCAAGGTGTTGTTACATTTATTTCTGATGGATGGGGAGATAGAACCCCTGACAAGTATATAACAGAAAAATCAGGAGTTCTCAACAATCTATTACCAGGTGACATTGTGATGGTTGACAGAGGCTTCAACATAGAAGATGATGTGCGCTTTTATCAAACTGAATTAGCCATCCCTACCTTTACACGAGGAAAAGCACAGTTACATCCACTAGAAGTTGAGAAAACTAGAAAAACTGCATCAGTTTGAATTCATGTGGAACATGTTATTGGTCTCGTGTTGCGAAAATTCAGAATTTTTGAGGGCATCGTCCCCATTGAGTTTATTAAATTGAAACATGGAGAGAGTGTTCCAACTATTGACAAGATTGTTAAAGTGGCTTGCTGATTAACAAATTTGTGTCCTTCATTTGTTCCATTTGAGTGAAAGAGTGCAAAGTTTACTGAGCACACCATTATGTGTACATTGAATGTTATTGTCACACATATGTAACATGTAACTTTGCAAATAAAGTGTACCATACTAATACTAGTTCTATTCCATTTATGTCTATAATTTGCTGAATGTCAAAATAGTCATGGCCAGTAGGTGTAACAAGAAATCTACAGGTGCAAGTCATGGTTTGAGGATATATTTGATTAACTTGTTTCCTAAGACTTCTTTATCATATTTCAAAGATACAATAGAGACATCATTACACATATTGACTTATTGATTTGTGAGTAATGTAACAAATGATAATGTACAATATTGGTCAATTTCTATTCTACATAACACTGCTTTATCAGATATTTGGCATCATCAACATCATAAACTGCTATTTCCATTATAATATATACAATATATTAGCACTTTAAAAAGCATAACATGGTGGGCACTGGAAAATATATTCATCATTTGCACTCGTCACAATACCATTTTCCTTTCGGCACATATTTTAGTTTTATACAACTGGTATGAAACCATACCTTTGGGCAATTTTCACTTTCACACATTATCATCTTTCTTCCATCATCATCACAACCACAAATACTTTCTGTCACTCTGAGCAGAGATAGTTTCGTTTTCTTCACCAGTAACTGCATTTGGGCTAAGGACTTGTCTCTGTGAAAAATATTTACATAGGAGTTCAGGCATTACACATTTGGAGTGAAACTCCAAAGCTTTAGAAGACATTGTTCGCCACAGTTCATTGTCTCTATAAACATGTTCATAGTGGTAGTCATGAGGACACCATACATAAAAGTCACAATACTGTCGGTCTAACAAAAACATTTGCATTTGCATCTGGTGGTAATATGTGTGTTTACAATGGATTGTTAACCGGTTGTTTATGAATTGTAACTACGGAACATCCAGGATAGGTTTGTCTTTCATGCTGATGGAGCATTTAATCTCCAGACAGCCATCCCCGCAACATGCACAAGAAATCATGCCATCTGGACTAGCCCCAAACTGGGGGTATCTTTCATTGATAATCAAACCACTGTTCACAAGCTTATAATTGACATGTTTACTCTTAACTAATGCTGAGTATTCCATCTTTGCTGTTATTTCATGTTTAGTTCCCCAGGCTGTTGCGGCACTATAGAAAGGCATCTTTTTCCCATAAGATGCACAAATTGTTTTCAGTACTGTCAGAGATGGCTGTGAAATGCTAGTGTGGCATGCACGATAAAAAATGGAAGCTGTTATTCTTCCTGTACGATATCTGTGCCAGAAGAGACTATTTGATTGGTCCCTTGTCTCCTTCTCAAGATATGATGCTTCTTCCTTGGAAACAGATATGTCTATAGCACTACACTTCTCTAACACCTGCTCGTATGATGAATCTGAACAACTTGTATCCTTACTATATAGGCATACACGACTCAAGTCAATTGGCCACTCTGCAAATAATGACTTGGGTTTGAAGTTCTCTGAGAACTTGCCCTTACCTCTTAATGATAGAACAGCAGCCTATGGCACAGTAGCAGAGAGGGTGAACCCTACAACTTTGTAGAGACCTTATTTTTGAAAATTAAGGGTTCCTACGAAGGCTAAAAAAAAGAAGTTTTTGCCTTAACAGTAAAAACTTCTCTAATTGACCAGATTTTTTTCACAATCTGGTCACGTACGTATTTCATTCACCCTCTCTGCTGCTATGATTTTTATCCAAAAATTATATCAAGTCCGTTGCGATATCTTGACCTAGGATCATGTACATTTATCGTTACAAAACCAAATGGAGCAGCTTGTGCTTTTGAAAAGAAATTTTTAAATTTATTCATATCCATGTCGCCTGAACACCAAGTATAATAAATATTCTGCAGCGTATGATTATCTACGCCATTAAACACAACCAAAATATTGCAGTTGTCTCTGATCACTTTTGGAATTTGTGCATATCTCTGTGTAACATAAATCACGTCTGTATTTTTATGTCTACCTCGTGAAAATATTCTAGCTGGATTTGATTGTTTGTCCAGCATAACATCATCATACACTACTAAATTAATAATGAATCCATGAGGGCCAGTGGCCCTGAGATCATCTACAGATGGTGCTTCATCAATATCGGTTATAAAATCAATAATATCATTTCCATCCAGTAGTTTTGCATTTTTATTAAAATCCTTAAGTACTTCATAACACCTCTGATCATCTACAGATGGTGCTACTAAATACAGTTTGTTCCACTTGAGCCATCGTATTATCAGATTAAGCAATAATTGCGTCTTTCCACTTCCAGATAGGCCTATTATAATCATTCTGATAGAATTTGGTAACGCTGGATGGTGTTTTACTGGTTCTTGTTTTCGTGTCGCAGAAAAGTCAATTATATCCATATAATAAATAATATGAGTCTATATTACGTTCGATGCAGAGCACCTACCGATACTACTGAATTAACGACAGTAACAACAAAAAATAAAAGACGTGCACTTACAGGCAAGTGTGTGAAATGTGGTACCAAGAAATATAAATTTGTCTCCATGACTAAGTCAGGAACAAAGACAGGTGGTGATATCGCTGCTTCGTTAGGAAAATTACCAGGAACTCCATGGGCTAAATATCCCGGTGAGAAACATTTACCCGGATATAATTATTGTGGCCCAGGAACTCGTCTCGATATCCGACTCGATGATCAAGATCAACCAAGACCCGGAGAGTATCCAGTAAATAAGATTGATCAAGCATGTCACGTTCATGATGTCGCGTATAAAAGTAAGGATTTGCAACACCGACATCTCGCGGATGTGAAATTGATTCACGCGTTAAATTCTATACCTAATAAATCTCTCAGAGAAAAATTAGCTAGTTTTCTAGTAAAAACTGCTATGAAAGGTAAACTAGTGTTAGGGGCTGGTAATTAATTATATAACTATCATAATGGAATCTGTTTATTATTCCCCGAGAGGATTTTGGAGAGGTAAGGCAGCGATTAGTAAACTCGCCGAAGCAGCAAAAGTTTCACGTGATGTCGCTGCATCATGGTTAGCACGACAGGCAATATGGCAAATCTTCCTAAGTCCACCTAAAAGAATTCATTACGCGCATTTTGATGTTAGTGTCCCTAATGAAGTTCATCAAGCAGATATTTTGTTTTTACCACACGATACCATTAAAACACATGGACGAAAATCACGCACGTACAAATACGCGTTAACTGTCGTTGACATTGCGAGTAGATATAAAGAAGCGGAGCCGTTATCAACAAAGACAACATCCGAAGTTGCATCTGCGTTTGAACGCATTTATCAACGTGGTGGTCTACGATGGCCACGGTTATTACAAGTTGATCCCGGTAAAGAATTTCTTGGAGTAGTATCATCGTTGATGAACAAGCACAACGTTAAAATCAGACGAGGACATACTGAAATTCATCGTGATCAGGCAATCGTTGAACGATTTAATAGAACACTTGCCGAGCGGTTATTCGGATATCAATACGCAAAGGAAATATCTACTGACTTCAAAGATAGATCTCGTGAATGGGTTGCAAGATTACCGAGTGTGATAGCTGCGTTGAATAATGAAATTACTCGTGCAACTTCCATGAAACCTTCTAATGCGATCAAAAAAAAAATATATACCCAATGGTTACGGACGACATGAATCTTTCTCTCAACCAGTATTAGGTAATGTTACAGTTAGATATTTATATGAACCTGGCGAACTTGAAGGTGGTAAAAAAAGAGCAACCGATCCTATCTGGAGCGTGACTACACATAAAATTTCTAGCGTGGTTAGATCCACTGGTAGACCTCCAATATACAGACTAGATTCTACAGCCCCTCAACGCGGATTTGTACGTGAACAATTACAAGTAATTCCTGAGGATACACAATTACCACCAAGCTCAATTTTGTAAACGTCCAGAACCTCGACGTCGATTACACTCAAGACAGGTCAGCATCACATTTTCACGTGTATGACCGAGATCACTATTAATTCTGTCTACGGTAAATTGTCTTGGATTCGAATGCTGCCATGACATATTACAGTTGCAACTTGCGCAATGATTATTTTGTAGTTGTTTTAGTTTTATAATAAATTCAACATCAATATCAAAATCACGATTATTTTTTTTTGTCAAATTGCTTATAACCAGATAGTTTTTTTCTTATTACGTCATTATTATCAGTTTGATCATTATTTTCTATAAAATTCATAATAACCCTATGTAGTTGAGATATTCTCCTGACTCGAGATACGGCGAGATAAACTAAATTCGACCATTCGATCCGATCATCTATAATCCAGATTTTAGTATCAGTTATAGTTAATCCCTGTGATGAGTGAATAGTTATAGCGTATCCTAACGTCCACGGTGATTTATTCATACTCAGCGCATTCTCAACGACATTAATATCGACTAAAATAATATCATTCAAGACAAGATTCTGTATCCTTGGTGGAACCAAGGCACCAGGAATTTCAACATCAATATTCTGTCGTCGAGTATCTGCTGGGCGATAACACAAAGGTACTGGTAGATCTGAAAACTTTTCTTTATGTAACAGAAATAATTTATCCTGTAGTTCATCACGAACTATCTTTCTACTCGCGACTATTAAATCAGCGGGATTCCATGAAGTCCAAAATTCATTCATAGAAGTCCCTGGAATTACTCCTCGCATTATCTCACATTGTACTCTGTCTGGCTGAAGTCTGATTAATTTTTTAAATTCCTTCAGCGGTTCATCGATAGCTCTATGGTCATCATTTATTTCTTCGTAATAATGTACGTTATTCTTCAGCCATTCATGTGGAGACTGTCCAACAAAGGGTGGTGGTTGACCATGATCGCCGCACATAATCACAGCAGTATTCTTTGTCAATAACCATTCAAGAAATGTTTTTAGTGTTTCTAACGACACCGTGCATATCTCGTCCCATATAATATATTTAGGTATATATTTTTCACCCATCCGCGATGGAGTCCACGTGTCTCCGCACCATCTAAAGAAACTGTGATATGTACACGATTTTACTCCTCGTTGCTTTATTTCTCTAGCAAGTTTATGTGTAGGTGTCAAAACAATTATATCTAAACTATTATTTATAAATAAATTAATCGCACGAGTTGTTTTACCTGACCCTCCACACCCATTAAGATAAACGGTCTTATGTCTAGCCACAGGATCATACACAGATGGTGCAGATGACTTTAATATTTGATTATTATTTTTGTAATATGTCTCCATAATTTCAACATCTGCAGATTCTGAATAACTAAATATATTTTCTTGTTTTATTCTCCATGTCCCCCATTCACCATTACCGAGTTTTAATAAATCTTTATATTTTTTATGTACATAAAATGAATCCGTAGCGACTCTGACAGCGTAACGGGGAAATTTATTTATCATCGATAGTAGGTTTATCGAAACATAAGCTAACATCGAAGATCTTAAATGAGTAAATTGTGGTGAGTCGCCATCAAGGTAGCTCACAATGGTACCTAGTTTTGTTCCATCTGATAAATAAGCATTACATCTGTTTATAAACATATTTTTCTTAGTTGTATCAGCGATTATAAAATCTAGTTCAGCGTCGTCCATAATCAATCTTGTACACGCTCGTTTATAATCGTATGAACCACCTTGAGTAAATTTACCGATTATCTTTCTACCGAGATCTTTTGTAAATTTCTCATCGTATTCGTTTCTGCATTTATTTATTTTAATAATATGATCTTCATCAATATCAGGGAATTCTTTTCTGGTATCATCGATATTAAATCTGTTCGGTTCTGGTAACCAAACCTGTTTCTGTGAATTATACGATATAATCGCTTCAGTTACTCTCAACGATATTAAAAATCCAGCATCAAGCATATACCGCAATAGTACTATCGGAACCCAACATTTTTCTGAAAAATGTCTTCCAAACCAAGCATAAGTAATCGGATGGAGATTTTCTGCAAATTCGAATGATTCTACATGAGCAAATCCGGTTAAGTCAAAATCTGGTAAATGTCCGTTTATCGCAACCCTGGTCATGTCATGTGTAGAATGTCCGAATCTCTTAAAGTACTTAGAACATACTCCATATCCAAGAAAACTCCCAGGATAACACGCTACCATATCAACCGAGATAATATCACTATGGTTGTATTTGGTGTTCCATAACCCACCGTGACCATATTCTATACAGCTTTTCTTGACATCTTCAAGGAATTCTGATCGTGTCGTTTTCCATGAATTTTTCTCCTGAGCGAAATGGGCAGCAACCGATGGTACGGTAAAGCAGTTATTCAGTAATTGTCCAACTATGACATCATCAGAGGTATATTTCAATGCAAGATGTTCCATTTCTTCATGGAGAGATTCTATACGATAAATATCACCGTTAGGCCGTACAAACTGATCGTAATGATCATATTCCGAACTCTGAAATAACCAAACAGACACAGGGTCGTTTTTGCTGATATTTTTAATAAAATCAAAGATATCACCGTTATAAAACTTAACTTTTCTATCTCGTGGAAATATCGTTACAGCATTAGTCCATGCATGTGCATTATGATCAACGATTGTTATAGGGTTTCCATTTTTTATATATTTTGGTTCGTATAATATCTCTCCGGTTAGTGTTTTTACTGTTATTGGAAATCTTAATAACTTTTCTAGCTCAGCGACATCTTTGATAGACGCTCCGGTATCTTTAACGGACTCTGCCCATGTGTTTATTGTTTTACGTCTTAAATCAGTTAAACCATTACCACGTATCGCATTTGTAAAATGTTCTGTAACTCGTTCAGCTACGCAGTTTATTCTTGATATTTTCATCGGTTTCAGATCCGCAACATTAGGTTTATCATTCAGCGGAAATATTCCATATACAACTGCAGTTGCTGGATAACTCTGTATATAGTAAGGTTTATCAATGCCAGTAAGTATTCCGGGTTTAGATTTATTACTTAAAAGAACAATTTTACCCCCGGACTGCACACGGACTGGATCACGCTTATCACGAATAATCCAAATATCTTCTTCTGTATTTACAATAAATTTTATTAAAATAAAATATTTTTGATTATCAAGGTGATTAATAATTACTTTTTCTCGTTTGTCGTTCATCATATTAGTAACATTTCCAACTCTGAATGTTGACCATGTATTAACTGCACCATC